>JZKD02S0020030.1:892243-902524 GCA_000966675.3 Picea glauca | reverse complement strand
TTATAATGAAGGGTCCAAACCACATGGGTTTAAACTTTCCTGCCCCCAGGGGGTCCTTGTCTTGGTCATAGACCAGGACAAGGTCGCCTTCAGAGAAAATCCGAGGATAAATGGACCTATCATATTGACACTTGACCTTATGTTTGTGATCCTCATTGGCCAGGGCCGCATCGCAACACTGCTCATCAAGCTGCTCAAGGTGTACTAACCGTTCTTCAGGTGGATAAGTGTTTGGAAATAACTATACTACCAATTTTAGAGATGGGATTTGACATTCGATGGGAAAGACTGCCTCCAGCCCATAAATGAGTTGAAAAGGTGAGAAACCGATTGCATTCTTAATATATGTTCGGTAAGCCCATAATGGCGAGTATAACATCAAATGCCAATTTGACTTGGCTGAGTTGATAGTTCATTGTAGAATAATCTTAAGAGTTTTGTTTACAGCGTCCACCTGCCCATTGACTTGGGGGTAGTAAGGTGATGAATGTTCCTACCATAACCCAAGATTTGATGTTAATTCGGTCATCATTTGGTTCTGAAAGTGACTTCCATGGTCAGTGACAATCTCTCTCACGATGCCAAACCTTGCTATGATCTGGTTGAATAAGAAGAGAGCTGCAGTCTCTCCATCATCTTTAAACGTTGGCATATCTTCGAACCACTTAATGAAGTAGTCGACAACTACGATGATATAGCGGTGCCCCCTTGCTGATGGGGGGTTGCATGTAATGTAATCAATCCCCCACTTAGTGAAGGGACCAACTGTGATGACAGGAAACATAGGAGAGGGATGTGTCGTCATCTTCCGAGAGAAGATTTGGCACGGATGGCACTTCTTGACTGATTCGATACAATCTTTGATAAGTGTGGGCCAAAAGTAACCTTCTCGTAGAATCTTTTGGGCTATTTCCAACCCAGATAAATGACCACCACAAGCTCCAGTATGGAAATCATTGAGCACTATGATGGTCTCCTCATGAGTGAGACATCAACGCAAGATGCAGTCTACACCTCTCCGATACAACGTATGATTGAGTATGAGATAATTCTTAGCCTGATGGCGTATCCTTCGACGCTCGTCACGAGAAGAAGAGGTGGGGCACTTCAAATTCTGGAGATAGATAAGTATATCTCTATACCAGGGGTCTGAAGATGCAATCAAAAACATATCCCCCCGGATAGGCGATTCCTTAGGCACAACGTCACCTGACTCAACTGGAAGTTCTGAAATAAGCTCTGCGAAGACCAATGACTTCTTGGACTTTGCTGAAATGAAGTCTAAGTCAAATTCTTGGAGGATGACTATCCATCTACTGATTTTTCCGCCTATAACTCGTCATGTCAACATGTACTGGAATGGATTCATGACAACAATGACGGTGGTCTTGCGAAACAGAACATAGTGACGGAATTGTTGAACAGCATGAACTGCTGCCAACGCAAGTTTTTCGATATGGGAATAATTGAGTTCCGGTCCTACGAGGCCTCGACTCAGGTAATAGATCACATATTCTGAAAATGAATCGTCTTCCTGAACTAAAACCATGCCTGTGGTTGACTCTGCGACAGCCAGATACAATAAGAAATCTTTGTTATAGTTAGGTGGCCGTAGCAGATGTGCGGTTGTGAGGCTGTGTTTTAATGCATCGAAAGAGTGTTGAGCAGCTTCATCCCAGAAAAAAGGAACGTCTTTCTTTAGTAAATGCATAAATCCCTTGGTGATTTTGGCATAGTTGGTGATGAAGCATCGTAAGAAGTTCGCATTGCCTTGTAGACTCTGAAGTTGTAAGATTGTTCATGGGGGGGGGAACTGGATTATTGCCTTCACCTTAAGAGGATCGACCATGATCCATGTTGTTGATACGATGAAACCTAAAAAATGTCCTAAAATTACGCAAAAGCTGCACTTGTTTGGATTCAAGCGAATCCTGAAGTAGCGACAACGTTCGAAGATTAGTCTAAGCTGCGTGTGATGATTCATTCTCTTGCGAGAGCGTGATGCTAAATCATCTAAATAGGCCTCGACCATATGTTTGAGGTCATGAAAAGAAAAATACATGGCCTACTGGAATGTGGCTCCAACATTTTTAAGGCCAAAAGGCATCTTACGATATGCGAATGTATCCCATGGACAAATGAATGTCTTTTTGTGTTGGTCTTCAGGTTTGATTTGGATTTGATTATATCCAGAAAAACCATCCATGAATGAAAAGGCTTCACAACCGGCACATTCATCAATGATCTGGTCAATGAATGGTGTTGCAAAATTATCTTTGGGATATGCCTTGTTCAAACCACGGAAATCGGTACATACATGAATCGTGCCTTGTTTTTTATTGACCGGCACAAGGTTTGACACCGATTGAGTCAAATGGATAGGATAAATAAAACCTGCCTTTAGCAATTTCTCAACCTCAATATTGATGGCTGCTACTTTCTTAGGATTGACTGGACAAAGTTTTTGTCGAACAGGCTTGGCATTAGGATACGTTGTTGATGCAAACACACCCTCAGGTATGCTGCTCACACATGACCTTCTCTTCCATTGGCCCGAAGAACCTGAACTTCTTATATTTCCCTATCGGGAAATTTTCCTCCCACAGAAAACTCTATAGGGAATCCCTCCCTTCTATCGGGATTCCTTCTATCGGGGTTTTGACACCCGTGGTATTCTGGAAACTTGAATCACCGATCCCCGATCTCCGATGTGCCTTAGCCCTTCAAGCTAATCCTCCTCCAATGTGACCACTAGTTCCGGGACTATAGTCCTACCTCCCATCGGGGCTACGGGGTTTCCAATGTCGTAAAACACTCAACCGTGGGTTTCCTGATTTCTAGAACACTGATCCTCTGTCAAGCTGACAATTGGCTCCCACTACAACTCACACTCCTATGGTAAATTGAGAAATTGTGTATCGTGATATCGCGATTCCCGTTGCACTAGTTCACGGAACTCTCCAATTCCTAAACCCCGATATGGGTAACACTTGTCCTCCACTGTAATGCTAGGACTGTGGGGCCATCACATTTCGGAGTTTTGCGACTCCTCCTGCAATGATTTTCTTGTCACCGAGAATCCCAATATACCGATCCCCGATGCACATGAGAGCTTACTCCTCCACGTCACCACTTTCTCGTCTCCCTATCGAGTATCGCGAAATCGCGATTCCTGATGCAATGATTTCTTCACTCCCAAAATTCATGATAAGCTGAACCTCGACTCCTTTGGATCCTATGACACGTGTCCTACCCTGAGATCAACGACTAGGATCTCCTTTGGGTTTTCGAAACCCACAAGGTCTTGATTCTCTTGCCTATCAAAATCTCGATGGCTCCAATATCCAGACGCCTTCGCGGAACTTCTCCTCTATGCACTAAAGCTTAACCCTGGCGCAACTTTTACTAGATCTGATGGCTATCAGTCTTTCATGAATCTCCCCTATGAATTCTAACCACTGATTTCTTTACCCCTTGGGGATTTCTTGGCACGAAATCTCCTGTGCAACCTTTCAATAATTCTGAAGGCCTTTCCTCCTCCTGAACTTTCTTCAACTTCTCAGTCTTCTTAGAAATAAGAACCCTTTTCTCGCACTCCTTATGGAAATCCTGTGAACGCTTCGCTGTTCGAGCTTCCTTTGAATCTGCGCATGCTTGTGGCAGTAGTCCTCTAAAGATTTCTTCTCAGATTCATGAATGAGACTTCCTCTTCAGCCTGTGTACTCCTTGCATGGCTTCAACAACCCACTTTCACTTCTGGGTGAATAAGGACAAGATTTAAACTACCTGAGCCTCCATCAACGCACTCCTTGTGGATGGTTTCGACTGCACACCTTGCAGAAAATCCTTGCTTAGATAGAGAAACAATTGAAATTCATTCCATCTCCCCTTCAGACTTCAGTTTGAAACATGAAATCACATGCACAACATCTCAAAGAAAATACATAAGAGAAAACAAACATTCATGAGCATATCCACGTCAATACATAGAGAACAACACAAACCATGGACTTGAATCAAAGCTTTCTTCTATTAATTCAAATGTCTATACATGGGTGTTCTTCACATAGCTCTTTGCTTGCTCTTCTTCCTGAATGTTCTGTATATTCCTGAATTCTACTGGCTCTCTAATGTTATAATCATACAATGAGGGTGTCTATATCCGTTTTCCTTCCTTCCATCTAAAACTGTCTAATCTGGAAATAAAAATCATATCTACCTGCATTAACTAGATTAAATGCCTCCTATATACTAAGGACGAGAGCATGTCTCTCAAGGTCCAATTCAATATACAAAAGGTGCTCCTTCATAAATGGTTCATTGAATGTTTGGCGCATCATTTCCTAAAAATTTTCAAAGCAATATGTCATGTGTTAAAAAAAACACATGCGCTGGCTCCACGCTCGCTTTGGTAATTGCGATGCTCCTGCATCATACTCCCTTGCTTGAAAGATTTCATGGGCTCTTGTCCATGAGCTCCTACACAGTCTATCCATGCTTTTGAATCTCCACTTCAGTCTCCCAGCTGGCATCTTCCACTGGATGGCCCTTCCATTTGACCAGATACTCAAAGTATTGCTTTCGCCTGGTCTTTTTGCTCACCTTCGTGTCGAGTATATGCTCCATCTGTAGCTTCTCTGCAATCAGCATCTGCTTCTACCACTGGACCTCTGGCTGCTCACCACTTGTTCCTGTTTCCTCAGCTTTGTATGGATACAAATCTGAGACATTGAATATCGGAGATATTCCGATCCCATCGGGTAACTCAATCTCATAAGAGTTTTCTCCTAATTTCTTCAAGACCCTGCATGGACCAATTTTCTTCATTTTTAACTTGTTGTATGTTCCTCTCGGGAACCTTTCCTTCCTCAGATGTGCCAGAACTAGATCACCAAATTTGAATTGAAGTTGTCTCCTATGTTGATCTTCTCTGCACTTGTACTCCTAGCTTGATTTCAGCAACCGCTCCTTCACTCTGCTGTGAAGTTCTTTCATTGTCTCAGCAAACTCTTTTGCACTAGCACTGCTAGTAGAAGTCTGCTCTGAATCCCTCAATTCAGAAACTCCTCTCAGCTGCATGCCATATATAATTTGAAATGGAATTTTTCCTGTGCTCCTGTTCACTGAGTCATTATAAGCAAATTCTGCCTGGGGTAATATATTATCCCAACTGTTGTGGTGCTCCGCCACCAAGCTTCTCAGCAAGTCTCCCAGAATTCTATTTACCACCTTTGTTTGTCCATCTGTCTGAGGATGATAGGAAGAACTAAACATAAAGTTAGTCCTCATCTTCTTCCAGAGTGTCCTCCAGAAATTTCCAATGAATTTCGTATCCCTCTTCGAAACTATACTTTTGGGTAACCCATGAAGTCTAATGACCTCCTTGAAAAACAGATTTGTGATATGAGTCACATCACTGGTCTTCTGACACGGGATAAAATGTGCCATTTTGGAAAACCCATAAACCACTGTTGTAGGAAAATCTACCTGTGGATAGGTAGATCACCTCTGAGAGCTTGACCTTAAACCTAGACAGAAAAATGCTTAACGTGGACACTGACTTCCTTTCAAATCTATCTAAACTAATACATGAGAAAGAAGGGATAACAAAAGTACCTCTTTATCAACATTTGTCCTTGCATGCTCCGAGTTGCACTCCAATTCTTTGCTCCTCGCTGAGTTCTGCAGACAAACATGATACAAATACTTCCTACTCCATTGATATTAGCTTGAAAACAGATCTATCAATTAATGATAAGTTCATGTAACATCAGACACAAACTAGAAAGAAACAGGCTAAGCGTATCATATTAATGAGAATAACGACAACAGTACTTACAATCGTAGATGCGAATGTGTCAGCTTCGTCAAGTCCCCTTCGTCTAACCCTTGATCAAAAGATCCACAACCTGGCTGACAGTAGCTTCACTGATCACTTCTCCTTTGGCTAACTATGTGTTTCCTATGAGATCATAGGTTTCATGCTAGCAATTCTTCCCCGTTTCCACCATCATAGAGCTTGCTTATATAGGTTGGGAGGAGCCTAACCTTTTGAGTTATGTTTAGAGCAAGTTGGGAACCTCCTCCTTAGATCAGGGATCTCTTGATGAAACCAAGAATTCAAGTACAACTGCCTCCTAATCTTGAAAGATCCTTTCCTCATTCTCCTCAATGGGCTAACAACTGACCCAGATTAGGGAGCGCTCCTTCAAAAGGGGCATCAGAGCGCTAGAATGCTCCCTGATAAGCTTAAGGGGAGCGCCAGCGCTTCAAACATGGGTAGTGCTCCTTCAGAGGGGTGAGGAATTTTTATAATGCTCCCTGAGGCCTTATAAGGGAGCGCCAGCGCTCCTAAGGATTTTTTAGGGGAGCGTTCACCCTCAAAACTCTTGATTGAAAGCCCTTTTTAGGCGTTTAAGAGTTACCTGACTCTAGTGAACCAGTTCTCCTTCTTCAAACCAAGTACATCAGATGTTTTAAGTATCTCCTTAGTGTCATCATCATGGTAGTATGCTTAAACAACATTTGTGACACTTGTAACCAACTTGCGACACTTGCGAAAGTTGTAAGGAAGTTGCTACACTTACGACAATTGAGAGGAATATGTGACACTTATCCAGCTGAGCAATTTTGACGTGTAATAGAATGTCCCCCAAAGTATGAAGTTAGAAGAGATGAAATGATGACTGAAATACTTTTTAGATGTTCAAGCAAGGGTATATACTCAGAGAACCTGATGGAAGCTGCACACAAACATCCAACAAACATCATGACATATTTCAAAACCCAAGGCAGGCATACCTATGCTTGGGTGATCGAGACTTGTAAGGTATGGCCGCCATAATATACACTGCGGATCCATAATTGTATTGATAAAAAGGGTATAGCCACGGAAGATACAATGTGGATCTATACTTTGATGACTCGGACTGATTGTACCCACGAAGAATACACAGTGGATCTACGAGATGACAAGACATAGCCACGACCAATACAAAGTGGATCTATGTAACAATGTATGTGTTCTTTGTCCAATAAAAACTCCTTCGAAACCTGGGTGAAACATATATCAAAGTGAATTACTCAACCCAGGGTCTTCTTACCAATCCTAGTGTGATACGATTCTAACCATGTGAATAGATGTCCTGACGTCGAACATGGCAGAAACCACTTGATTATCGGTCAATGAGGTAAACCGTTAACAAGTGCGAGGGAGATCACCATTAATGTCAATGATTCCCGAGGTACCTTAGTACATTCCATCAAACGTGAATATATGAGCTGAGGTCGAACATTCGTGGAATCATTCGATCAGAGGTCAATAGTGTGAACCCACTGTCGAATGTAAGGAGGCATGCCATTGAGGCATGCAGGTCCCAAAGTATTGACTAGTTTCTAAGTCTAATTCCCAGATAATGTGTTGAAGTCGATAGGAATAGACTCGTTGAGGGAGGGCCTTGATGTATCCCCCATCAACAACATGAAATGCATATAAAGATGTAATTGGTAGATCAAAATAACATGGACTGACACGGGTTTTGAGACAAGATATTTGGGATGGTTGACTCTCAAGGCGGATACTTCCCTTGAACACTGAGGCACAACAACAAACGTGACGTGGACCAATACTTATGCAATGGGTGTGATGACTTAAGTCAGGTGACCCAGAGGAGTGAAAGGAACTCAAAGGATTGACTCAGTGCAGAGGTTTAGTGGATTATGATGTATGTAAATGACAAAGTGTCGTGTTCAAGGGTGACTCTAAGAAGTGTTGGATGATGTTCTCAAGAGACTGCTTGGCTTGCTCCTTTCAATTTTTCCCCCATCCAGATAGATGAGTACCTATTTTTGATTTAACGAGCTCGAGGAGGATAACACATGCTCGATATAAATCACCTTCGGTAAGTTCCTCTTCCTTTGTTTAACGAACCGGAAGAAGTAAGGGATCGGTCCCGTATGGGCCTATCGATGTGTTCTTTAACGAGTCCAAAGACAGAAAACTCGAAGGTTTTTTGGGATTATACAGTTTGGAAAAACACTTAAAAGAGAACTCTCTCAGTTCCTTTTTATTACAGTAGTCCAACGAGACCGAAAAAGGGTTAAACTATCGCTCGCAAGACGCCCTTTCTGACATTTTAACAAGTGTGAAAGGAAGCAAGATCACTCGACAATCTTTTCATATTTAGAGAGTCTGAAAAGGGTTTAAAGGAGACTCCAGGGGGGTTCCTTTTTCGTGTGTTCGTATCCGGACAGGTTCTAAAAAGAGATAAAAGTTTACCCGGTTACGTTCTCATATTGTCGAGCTCGAGAACCAACTAAGACTATGCTCATAAGTGCGACAAGGTGAATAACCAATCACGACTGCCAGGAAACCTGCGATACCAAAGCTAAAAAACCAGAGTTTAGTGAAGCCATTTCATCATTAGAGAAAAGCCAAAAATGACCATACCTTATAAAAATGGAATTTTATAAATAACAATTGATTTGAAAATTCATTTACCATTTCATTTGCAAGGATTTTTGGAGCAAATCTTGTTTTTCTTGCTGTCGGAGCTACGATTGATCATTTCGCCCGCCGTTCGAACCAGGTAGGTACCCATCCCTTGCTCTTTCAATTACACAGTTTCAAATTTATTTTCATGGCATTATTTATTTCAAAACACAAATCCCTAAGTCGCCCCTCTTTGAACCAAATCGGCCTCTTTTTAAAATTTAATAAAATAGGGGGATTATTTTGAAAAAATGCATTAGAGAAGGGTTGTTAGGATGTCTACACCCTTGCAATCAATTAGGCAGGTCATTCTTAGCAAAATAACTCATGAAAATTCTCCCCAAATTCCCACGCCCCTCCCAAAGTCGTTTTGCATTTTTAAAACGTTTTTATCATTATTTAACAAATGTTAAAGGACGTGGTGGTTAAAAAGAGTGAATGGTAGCTTTTAGATGACATGGGTACTTTGTTTCATGTTTTAAAATGCTTTTTGAAAATCATCGAAATCACCAAAACGTGAGGAATAACGAAATTCTTGATTTTTTGTTTTGTAGGTGTCTTCGACAATCATTATTGAATGGAAAGAGAGGGAACATGAGATGGATGATTTGGCCGCTCTATGGAGTCCTCGTACATGGGCCGCTTTGCGAGCTTGCGGCTTGCTCAAGTTCTTCAAATTACAAAAAATGAAGAGAGAGGTGTTATTGCTTGAGCATATGATTAGTCTTTGGGATGTCACGGAACAGGGATTTCGTATCGGCACACAACTCCTAACCATTGAGTTGGAATATGTGTACTTTTTGACTGACCTCTAGAAAAGAGGGGTCCCTATATCTTTCACTGGGCAGAGGGAATTACCTGAGCAGGTGGACGTGTATCTAGCACGCCACTGTATTCCGGGAGCAAGGTTGGTAGGGGGCAGGATCCCTATCAAGGATATACAAGATCTACCTCTTTGGTCTATATTATTTGCTATTATGAGCATGAAAGGAAGCACTAGCGCTCACCTGGCATCGAGATCGTAGGTGGCCTATGGAGTTTAGTGTTTAGAACCAACACTGATCAACTGGAGTGCAGCGTTCCTTCGGAATGTGAAGGAACAGATCTCACGGTGCAGAACTAGTCAGAAGCAGTTCGGCTATGGCTCATTTTTGGTCTCATTTTTTCTAGAGCGCATCCCTTAGATGCAACCTCATATAGCATTGGAAGTACGCCCAGTGGACGAACCTCGGATAGAGAGGTGGACTAGTCTGTCTCCAAGACTAGTTTCAGAGTCAGAGTTCCACTTTACTGGTGATTTCTTTGCCTGGATGAGACGACAATACCTCTGGATAGAGGACTTCCCTTATGCTGATGTAGACTTCCGTGGGAGTATGGACTTGATTTTTCCCACGGGGGAAGACTGGGATGAGTCCGGTAAGAGATTAAGCCATACCTTGTCTAGTTTTTGTTTTTTGAGTTTTTGATGTATATGTATTTTTTTGGGTATGTAAAAGAGTTTTAACAGATGATTTGTTTCCAACATGCAGACAAGGGAGCAGTGCGCCCAGTTGATATACCAGTACCAGGGTGTCATGGAGGCACCCCAGTTGCAGCAGATCCAGAGGTACCAGTGATGGGTCTCTGGGAGGTCGAAAGAAACCTCCAAGGCCTTACGATGGGCATCCCTCCTCTGCGGAGGGGGGATGTTCCTTTACATCTGCAGCGGCACACTGTAGGAGTAATGAAGAATATTAATTCTCTGTTGAGGCACGTAGTGCATGCAGTAGTATGTTACTCACAACACAACG
>JZKD02S0020030.1:833576-890341 GCA_000966675.3 Picea glauca | reverse complement strand
ATATACAGTTTCGAGTTTTTACGATGCCGATGATTTGTACATGATGATGTCCGCGATGTGTTTTAATTTACATGTAATGTACAGTTTTTTCTTTCCTTGAATCTTATCTGTGGGCTAGATACCGATCCATGATATAATTAGCGAACGAATCTGAAACACTATTAATTTCTCTTGGAATGTGTCTATATTCAATGTAATCGAACATTCGTTCAAGATGGTGAACTTGTAAGTGTAGATGTAGCAGGATAGGACTACGAATAGCATAGATGCGGTTGAGTTTATAAACCACGAGTTGGGAGTCTAAGTAAATGATGATATGAGAGATACCTAGGGAGGAGGCTTGGGTTAACATTCCAATGACAAAGTGGTATTCTGCCATATTGTTGGTTGTTGGTCCTAAACAGATGCCTCCTAAACTCACCACCTCGTCAAACTGGTAAATAGCCCATGCTGCCGAAGCAATGTTTCGGGTATGTCGGTTGGCGCCATCCGCGAACCCAAAAAAAATAGGAAAGGAAGACATCATCTGTGCATGAAAACACAGGCACAGTCATGAGTGGCAATGGTAAAGACTCGAGCACGTGAGAGAAAAAGACACACCAAACTAAAATACAATAATGTACAAAGTACAGATGCTAGGTGATCTAGGCATAGTACTTTTTAAGGTAAAGCCCGTTTTGGGGCTCTCCCAGGGAAATTCCATCATGATCTACTAGTTCATAAGCACCTCTGTGTAAAACACGCTTCACGATGTAAGGACCGTGCCACATAGGTTCTAACTTTCCTATTCCCAATTTATCGTGTGCTTGGTCATAAATGAGGACTAAGTCTCCTTCTGCAAAGGATCGAGGTTGGATGGATTTGTCATATTGACTCTTAATTCATTTCTGATGTGCCTCATTAACGAGAGCAGCAACACGGCGTGTTTCGTCTAGCTTGGATAGATACAAGAATCGTTCTTCTTCCGTAGAATTATGGGGCAGGATTTCTACTTTCAATTTGAGTGATGGAATTTCACACTCAATTGGTAGGACGGCTTCAATTCCATAGACCAACTGGAAAGGAGTGAAACCGTTTGAGGTTTTCACCGAAGTGCAATAGGCCCAGAGAGCGGAAAACAACTGTAAATTCCATGATGTTTTATTTTCCCCTACCATGCGTTGGATCATGGTTTTTAGGACTTTTTTGATAGCCTCAACTTTCTCATTTGCTTGAGGGTAGTAAGGGGATGCGTTTTCATGGCGAAAACCCAATTTGACATGTAACTCGCTCATCATCTGGTTTTTGAAGTGTGCACCATGGTCGATGACAATGGCATGTGGTGCACCAATATCAATAATGATGTGGTTGAAGAGGAATAGAGCTATAGTACGACCATCGTTCAGGAAGGTAGGAATAGCCTCAGCCCATTTGGTGAAGTAGTCGACGGCGACGATGATGTAACCGTGCCCCCCGGCTAAGGTAGGCTTACACTGCATAAAATCGATACCCCATTTGGAAAAGGGGTCGATGGCAATAATGGGGTGCAACGCAGTAGGGTGGGTGCATGCCTTCTTGTTGAAGATTTGGCAGGGTGGGCATTTTTTTACGGCCTCGATGCAATCTTTGAAAATCGAGGGCCAAAAGTAGCGGGCACGTAGGATTTTTTGGGCTATGGCAATCCCAAAAATGTGACTGCCACAGGCGCTAAGGTGACAATCGTTCAAAACGTGTTCAGCCTCTTCGTGAATCAGACATCGCCAAAGGATGGTGTCAATGCCACGGCGATACAAGGTGTCATCAAGGATGAGATAATGACGAGAGTGGTGACGGATGTGTCGACGCTCTTCGCGAGAGATGTTGGGCTGAAAACGTTGAGTTTGAAGGTAGAGGAGAATGTCTTCGTACCAAGGGTTAGAAGTGTTGATGAGGAAGAGAGATTCATTGGGGAGAGAATCTCTAGGTTCAATGTTTTCATCGGCACAAGGGAGAGCACAGATGAACTCGGAAAACACCAGGTATTTTTTGGCTTTAGCCTTTGTAAACTCGAGATCAAATTCTTGAAGAATAACAATCCATTTCGAATATTTTCCCCCAAGTAATTGATGCATCAAGATGTGGTACATGGGGTTGGAGTCTGTGATTACCGTGGTGGTGCGTAATAAGATGTAGTGGCAGAATCTTTGGACAGTAATGACGGCTGCCATAGCCAGTTTCTCAACATGTGAATATCTGAGTTCGGGTCCAGATAAACTCTTGCTGAGATAATAAATCACCTGTTCTTCATCGTTAGAGTCTTCTTGAACTAACACCATCGCAATGGTGGAAGGAGAAGCGGCCAAGTAAAGGATATAATCCTTTGTATATTCGGGAGGATGTAACAAAGGAGCGTGGGTCAAAGCATGCTTGAGAGTGTCGAATGACCGTTGGGCAGTGTCATCCCAGATGAAAGGGACTTTATTTTGTAGTAGCTGCATAAATCCTTTAGTGATCTCAGCATAATTGCAGATGAAATGGAGAAAAAAGTTTGCTTTGCCGTGTAAACTTTGGAGTTGGGTTAAGTTGGTAGGTGGGGGTAAGGCTAGAATGGCCTTGATATTTAAGGGATCCACCCTGATCCCATCTTTGGAGATGATGAAACTGAGGAGTCGGCCGTATTCGACAGCGAAAATGCATTTATGTGGGTTGAGACGAATACGATAGAAGCGACATCGAAGAAAAATTGCCCACAAGTGAGCAATGTGATCGGGTCGGTTGGATGAATGGGTGGGTAAATCATCGAGGTAAGCTTCCGCGATATGTTTGATGTCGTGGAAAGCGTACGACATGGCGCACTGGAAAGTAGCACCAACATTTTTAAGGCCAAAAGGTAGCTTGCGGTAGGCAAAAGTTCTCCAAGGGCAGATGAAGGTTGTCTTATGTTGATCAGCAGGTAAGATTTCAATCTGGTTATATCCAGAAAAGCTATCCATGAAAGAGAAGATTACGCTTCCTGCGCAATTATCGATGATCTGATCGATAAAAGGCGCAGGGTAGTTGTCCTTGGGACAAGCTTTGTTGAGATCTCGATAATCTACGCAAACACGGATGGTCCCTTGTTTCTTGGAAACCAGAACGAGATTGGAGACCCACTCCGTCAAAGGGACGGGATAGATGAAGCCAGATTTTAGAAGTTTTTCAACTTCTGCCTTTATAGCTGCCATTTTCTTGGGGTGAACCGGGCAGAGTTTCTGTCGAACCGGTTTTTCATCAGGGTAAGTCTTGATTTCGTGTATGATGATTGAAGGGTAAATACCTGGCATTTCCTCGTAGTTCCATGCGAATACATCGCGTAATTCCTTGAACAAAGCGGTGTAAGAAACCACTTCGTCGGGCGTGCAATTAGCACCAAGATTAATGTTTTCCATGACACCTTCTTTGACTGAAATGTCGATTGTGATTGTAGTAGAGATGTTACCCATGTTCCCCTCAGAGAAAGTATCTTGTGTGAGGATAGGGGATTGTGGAGCATCGGTAACATCATGGGGGAAGACAGATCGTATGTCTTGAATTTCTTCCAAAGGCGGAAGAAAAGAGGATCGATGGTGGTTATCATCCCAGGTAAAATCGTCAATGCTAAGCATTTCCATAATAGATTTGTCTGAAGGAAAAATGTGGGAAATGTAATCAACGATAGATGATAGGGAATACAACCACGAGGGCACCGAATAAGTATCGGGTGTGAATGAATGTGAATTGTTGGGAGAGGGAGAGGTAGATTGGATAGCTACGTATGCGGCCTCGGCTGGGCTGAGTGGCATGGTGTCATTGAGCACATCAAATTCCAAAGGACTAGGAACAATCCAAGGATCAGATAATTCCAGGGATTGATAAGGCATAGTCGAGATCATATTGACGACAGAAATGTGGTGTGCAGTAGGTGGAAGTGGTGTAGGGAAAGTACCCATAAGGATAGAATCTTTCAATAAGCCAACACCAATGCTTTCATACGTAACTAGGTGGTCTCCCAAAAGAGGAATGTTGTTGGTGGCAGGGATGCGAGCGTCGGGAGTACAGAAGTCAAGTTGATCGACGATGACAATTTTTCCTTGATGGGGGAATTGTACACATCGAAACACCGACAGTCATAGCGTAAAACTAACTTCTTCTGAGTAATAGGTTGTAATCGAGGGGAGCATTGACCACCTCGACATCAACGGTAACAGTTTTACCGCCCAATTGAATGGCTAGGGATTGTAGTAATCCGTGAGGATGGAAACCTCGTCCATCAAAAGCGTGTAATATAGTAGGGGATTTGTTAAGGGCATGTGATTTTAAGCCTTTCCAACAGGCTAGAGACATGACACAGGTAGAGGCTCCCTCATCCAGGATAGTTCGATGAATTTGTTGATTGTGAACAACAACATCGATTTGAAAAGCTAGCTGGTGAGAGAGTCGCGGTTGATGATCATCCAGATTAAACGTGATGTAGTTTGATGACTCGGGATCGAAATCACCAATGGTAGATAAGAGCATATTACGTTGGTTGGGAAAGTGTTGTAGAACTTCCAACGCGGACATGGCACACGGGGCTTGGGCCAAATATTCTACACTATTATAGTTTTGGGCAGCCCGTGAATTAGGATTGAAAGTGGATTTCTGGATGGTGCTATTAGGAGGGCATAATATGGAGTCAAAATAAGGTTTCTCAATCTAAAGTGGCCCAGATGGAGGGCTAACAGATGGAGGATTAACAACAAATGGTAAAGGATCTGGCGAAGGACCATTAGCAGTCTTCGGCTTATCAGGTTTAACTGGCGTGTCGTATGTCGCAGAACGAGTGGTTAGATTAACCCCGTTAAACATGTAAATGTGTGCCCTTGTCGAGGCCTCATCATGGGGTTGGTTGGAACTTCCCCCCGGCGTGGGGGTTTGTGCAACCAAAGATTGTTGTTGCGGAAAAGGATGAGTAAGCACGGCGGGTTGCGAATTTCCCTTGAAAAGTTTAGCCACTTCATCACGGTGTGGGAAATCTTGAGTGTAGTGATCGTCACCACAAATGAGACATGGGAATTTTGGTTTTCGCTGTGGTTGTTTTCTAGCAGCAGGGGTTTGCGGTTGGCTCTTGGGTTGTTCGTTGTTATTTTTATTCTTTGTTTTGTTTCTCGCTTTCTTCTTGCCCCCAAGTTGTTGTGATGGGGTTGATTGGACCACATTCACATCAGAGACCTGAGTTTGAGGGGGGGTAGAAGTGGGTACAATCGAGCTGGGAGCAGCAGTCGAAGTGGGCCGCTGAGTCGTTCCAGTGGACTGGGTGGTAAATTGGGTTTTGACGGAGCCAATAACTCCATCCGCATGCGAAGCAGTCGATGGTTTGGATGGATCATTAGTGGCATGGGTAGCGTTCGGTATCAACTCATACAGAGTACTGGATTGTGAATAGACTAAGTCTAAGTACTGAGCTCGGGCGATGGCTTCTTCCTCGGTGACCACACCTCCCATGGCAACATCACGAGCGATCTAGGGTAATAATGATTTCGTGAACCATTCCACTAATAATTGGTCGGGGATGACCGCTTTGATTAGCCTTCGTCATCGTCTCCATTCATGGATATGATCAGAGATGTGTATGGAAGTTGTCTGATGAAGAGAGGTTAATAGTTCAGTACTCGTCTCATATCGAATGGGTAGTTGGAAGTGTGTGAGGAAGGACATGGCGAGGGAGTTGAAATCCTGAAACGATGCGCGTGGTAATTTAATATACCATTTTGTTGCAGAACCCATAAGCGTTCGTTGGAAAAGACGCAAACAAATAGAGTTGTCCATGAGGGATTTGGATGAACACCACAAATGGAAAGTGATCACGTGGCTGTTTGGGTCTTCTCCGGATTTTCCGTCGAATTTTTGGATATCAGAAGGAAGTTTTGCTGGAATAGTTGGCCAAACCGGAGAATGATAAAGGGGATCATTCGTTAACCGAGACAAGTCTGGAAGATCCAGGGTAGCCAGAAAAGGTAGTTGTTGGTTAATTTATGGGTAATGTTGGTGTGGAAGAGGTACACCAGTGGGTCCCATTACCGGGTTATGTGGATAATTATAACTAGTGGGCCCTCTTATATGAGGTTGGTTTTGACCGAGGTACGCAGGATTTGAGGTTTTTTGAGAAGCATGTGTGAGCGGAGGATAACCGGATGGGTTTTGAGGGTTATGGGTTGGGTTGGGCATTTGTCCATAAGGAGGTTGTTGTGGAGCCTGAGAATTTTGTCCTGCCGGGAAGTGTGGGTTTCCTTAAAAAGGAACATTCCATGGGTTAGGTGTGGCAGGCATATTTTGTCCCATGGAGGCATGGGGATTTCCTTGAAAAGGGACACTCCATGGATTGGGTGAGACGGACACATTTTGTCCTTGTGGTTGATGGTGGACTCCGAATTGGGGTTTCCCTCTAGCATGAGGGTGCCCCCCGAATGGAATTTTTCCTCCGGTGGGAGGATGCCCCCCAGCATTAGGGTTCCCTCCGGATGGAATTTATCCTCTGAAGGGAGGATTCCCCCCAGTTTGAGGTAGAGTTCCCGAGATCTGAAATTTGGGTGCTAATGACTGACCAGTGTTGTCGATCAGGTTAGGACCACCAAGTCTAGTCCCTCCGAGTTGTTGGATAGGTATGGAACTTCCCGGTATAATTTGAGTAGTGGTTTGGGTAGTGGTAGTAGCGGACGCATTCAGTGCCCTAAATCCAAAAGTGAGTGTAGGTATTGGTGTTATAGGTGTGCCAATCTGGGCTTGATTAACTACCGCATTACCGACAGGGATAGTCGGAATGTGCGCGGCCATTGTCGAATGGGTCGCCTGGAGGGGAATAGTAGGCCTTGGGCCAACGGGCAGTATGTTCGGACCAACAGTTGGTGTGGCTGTAAAAATGGTAGTACCGATGAAGTGATTTTGGGGTACAGTGTAGGAGAAATATGCGTCGGCACCTTCTCCTATTCCATAAAGATCTCGCACCAAGCGTGGTGGACTCCGAACAACGTCCGCAGCCCAAAAAGGGTCATTGGCTAAAGGGTTTTGAGGAGACTCGACCGGAATGTCAGAAGGGTTTATGATAACAAATTCTCCAACGGAATTCAAGTAGAGGATTTGTCGTTCGTATCCCTCCGGAATGCGATATGCTTCCAAAGATTCCGACACAATTGAAAAATTCTCCAAAGGGATGGGAACTTCTTCCTGGGAAGTTGTAGTGTTTTGAACCTCGCTCTGTTGAGGAGATTCCTCCGTGGAATGAGGGGGTAAAGGGGTGTTTCCTTCCATATTTTCTGGAGGAAGTCCCTGTAGCCTCCGCGAGCGTCGTGGAGGGTTGATGTTGGCGAAAAAGAGTCGACGAAAGAAATCTATGGCCAACTAGCGAAAAGAAACAGCACACGCTAAAAAATCTAAGAATCACAACCAAGCAAACAAGACCTTCTTTTGATGACCATACTAGTTGGTGATGAAAACCAACGTCGCATGATCAAGTCCAGAAGGGGCGGGGGTAGGGTGGAACAGTTACAATGGAGACCTGCTTAATAGACTTATGCCTCGGTGCAAGCTTCCACACAGTAATTGTGGATTTACCCTCCAAGGAGCCCGAGTGAGTTTGACCAATGTCTGCTCCAGGTATAGTGAGACTTCCCGTCACCGTCACCTTGTGTAAGATCCTAAATATTATGGCTACTAAGGTTACCAATTCGCAGTCATCCCCTGGGCGGGAACAATCGACAGTCTGATCGGAACGTATAGGCAGGGTATCAAGCCCGAAATCAACTAGAAGGCTTCCACGCAGTAATTGTGGATTTACCTCAAAGTGACCCCCATAATACGATCTGACCCCCACAATCAATTAAACCAAGGAGGGTTATTCCCCGTAGCTTACCCGAATGCGACCTCGTGCGTAACCCCTGTGTGAGAGGGGGATCCCAGGCAGACTTATACGATAACTGGATTTGACTCTCCCTAACTCAGGATTTGACTAATGGATGCTAATGTTTTTTTTGGAAACTTTGGAGATTTATGCTCACAGCCTAATCCAAAGTACTACACCTATTCTACTGTTGGTGGAGGATCCTAGCAAAGAAAAAGTTCTAGATAATTTTTAATTAGCGCTGATTTTTATGGTTGTTCTTTACGCAAAAAGGGGTGTATGGAAGTGAAACAGATGGAATTATGACTCAGACCCAAAGAATGCATCGAATATGATAAGCAGTCATTTTCTTTCGATGAACATCTATCTAAGGGAGAGAGAGAGTTCTTTTCACTAACAAGCACAAATACAGAGTGTCCTCAAATGATTCTTTTTCTCAATCAAATCCTGATGTAATGCAAAAACTTTTAAATGCCTTCTAATATGCACAATCAATCATGAAGATTGTTTTTCATTGTTCGTATATGAGTTAAAGATCAATTCAACACAATGTTTGTCTTTCTAATTGTCTTTGTATGAATGAAAATCAAACTGGCACAAGCTAAAGCCATACAAACAATGCACCCTTTCATTGCAATCAAAATGAAAAGCGAAAGAAAAGAAACAATCAAAGAGAAAACAAAATTCACACCCAAAAAGAAAAATTTGAAGAACAATGACCTTGACTCGAATCAAGATAAAGAGGTCTGTAGGCCTTTGATGACCTTCACCAAGGTTTTTACTCCGCTGATGAGGAGAGAAAAACAATGCATAGGTTTTAAAATTCACTCAACAGGAAAAAATCAATGAAAAAGGTGAAGAAGGCTACAAGATCCAAACAGTAAGGTGCTTATTCTTCAATCAAAAGACAAATGTCAAGGTTGAAAAGGAAGAAACATTGACTCACAATGTTACTCAGCAGAAGAAAACAGAGGCAAAATCCAAAAAAAATGCAATTCTGGAAGATTTTTGAGCCAAAGAGGGTTGGCGCTCTGTTGCAAAGGGCAAGGAGCATTATAGCGCTCTGTGCAAATCCATTAGGAGCGTTGGCACTCTGTTAACACTAGGAAAAGGGCGCCAGGGTCTGAAACTCCAAAAATTGTCGAGAAAATAAAAAAATTGCAATCCAATTCCGACAATTATGCTGAGTGTGATGGGGTAGGGAGCCAATCAGCTCATGAAACCAATCAAAAGAGGAGTGAACCAGGTCTGAAACAATCAAGGGATAGAACTAGGTCAATGAGGAGAAATCGAAATAAGAAATTTTGAATTTGAGGCTATCTCCCCAGTGGAGTCGCCAGTTTCTGTTGTAGGAAAATCTCCCTGCGGACAGGTAGATCGCCTCTTAGAGCTTGACCTTAACCCTACACAGAAAAATGATTAACGTGGACACTGAATTCCTTTCAAATCGATCTAAACTAATACATGAGAAAGAAGGGATAACAGAAGTACCTCTTTATCGATGTTTGTCCCTGGACGCTCCAAGTTGCTCTCCAATCCTTTGCTCCTCGCTAAATTCTGCAGACAAACAAGATACGACTACTTCCTACTCCACTGATATTAGCTTGAAAACAGATCTATCAATTAATGATAAGTTCATGTAACATCAGACACAAACTAGAAAGAAACAGGCCAAGCGTGTCATATTAATGAGACTAACGACAGCGGTACTTACAATCGTAGATGCGAATGTGTCAGCTTCGTCAAGTCCCCTTCATCTAAACCTTGCTCAAAAGATCCACAGCCTGGCTGACAACAACTTCACTGATCACTTCTCCTTTAGTTGACTGTGTGTTTCCTATGAGATCATAGGTTTCATGCTAGCAATTCTTCCCCCTTTCCACCATCATAGAGCTTGCTTATATAGGTTGGGAGGAGCCTAACCTCTCGAGTTATGTTTAGAGAAAGTTGGGAACCTCCTCCTTAGATCAGGGATCTCTTGATGAAGCAAGGAATTCGAGTACAACTGCCTCCTAATCTCGAAAGATCCTTTCCTCATTCTCCTCAACGGGCTAACAACTGACCTAGATTAGGGAGCGCTCCTTCAAAAGGGGCATCAGAGCGCTAGAACGCTCCCTGATAAGCTTAAGGGGAGCGCCAGTGCTTCAAACATGGGAAGCGCTCCTTCAGAGGGGTGAGGAAGTGTTATAATGCTCCCCGAGGCCTTATAAGGGAGCGCTAGTGCTCCTAAGGATGTTTTAGGGGAGCGTTCACCCTCAAAACTCTTGATTGAAAGCCCTTTTTAGGTGTTTAAGAGTTACCTGACTCCAGTGAACCAGTTCTCCTTCTTCAAACCAAGTACACCAGATGTTTTAAGTATCTCCTTAGTGTCGTCATCATGGCAATATGCTTAAACAACATTTGCGACACTTGTAACCAACTTGCGACACTTGCGAAAGTTGTAAGGAAGTTGCGACACTTACGACAATTGAGAGGACTATGAGACACTTATCCAGCTGAGCAATTTTGACGTGTAACAACCACCACAAAGATCGAATCATGTCCTCTTTGTGTCCTAGGCAATCCCAATATGAAATCCATGCTGATTTCATCCCACGGCTTTTCTGGTATGGGCAATGGCTAATAGAATCCCGCAATCTGCTTCCTGCCCTTTGAATGCTGGCAAATCCTGCATCTGTCTACAAACTTCTTGACCTCTGCTCGCATCCCTGGACAAAAGTATGAATCTCTCAGCTTTGTGAATTTCTTATCATGACCGAAGTGTTCAACCAATCCTCCGTTGTGCTTCTCCTTTAACAGATTCTCCATCATGGAGAAATTTGGAATACACAGTTGGTTGCCCTTAAATAGAAATCCTTCCTGGATCATGTATTCGGCCCATTTTCTAGAATCTCTGAGAACTGGATTCTCAGCTGCTTCATACGCTTCCTTAAAATCCTGATCCTCTGCATACATGTCTCTGAGGTCATCAAAGCCTAACGTCCTGACTTTGAATTCCTGCAACAACAAACATTTCCTGCTCAAAGCATCAACCACTTTGTTAGCAGTACCAGAAATATGTTTTATCACAAAAGTGAAATTTTGCATGTATCCTACCCACCTAAAATGCCTCTGATTCAACTTTTCCTGTTGAGTCACAAACTGTAATGCATGGTTATCACTATATAAAACAAATTCCTTTGGAATCAAATAGTGCCTCCATTTTTTCAATGCTTGGATGATGGCATAGAATTCCTTATCATACGTGGAATACTTTTTATTTGCTTCATTCAGCTTCTCATTGAAATATGCAATTGGTCTGTCCTCCTAGCTCAAGACCGCTCCTATGGCAAAGCCACTTGCATCACATTTTACTTGGAACATCTTCCTAAAATACGACATCACCAAAACCAGTTGTTCTGTGATCTTCCATTTCAACAGATTGAAACTCTTCTCTGCCTATTCAATCCAATGAAAAGATTTATGTCTTTTCTTGACTGTGTCCATCATCGCTGCGCTAATCCCACTAAAATTTCTGATGAACTTCTGGTAGAAACTAGCCAAACCATGAAAACTTCTCACCTCGAAAACATTTCTTGGTGATGGCCAATTTTTAATTACCTCCACCTTACTTGGATCCATATTTAATTCATTCGCCGATTGACAAATCCCAAGTAAATGAGTTATGTCTTCATAAATGAAGATTTCCTCATGTTGATCAACAACTTCTCCTGCTGTAGCTTCTTAATTACTGCAGCTAAATGCTTCAGATGTTCTGCTTCTGATTTACTGTAAATCAGTATGTCATCCAGATAAACAATGACAAACTTATCGTTGAATTCCCTCAGGACTTAATTCATCAACCTTATGAAGGTACTTGACGCATTCATCAAGCCAAATGGCATGACTAGCCATTCGTACAACCCTTCGTTGGTTTTGAAGGATGTCTTCCACTCATCGACTTCCCTCATGCGAATCTGATGGTAACCTCTTTTCAAATCAACCTTTGAAAAAAATTTGGCTCCACTTAAATAGTCCATCAAGTCGTCCATCCGTGGCAATGGAAACCTGTACCTGATGGTTATCTTGTTAATGTCTCTGGAATCGGTGCACATTCTCCAACCTCCATCTTTCTTTGGACTCAGTACCGTTGGAATGGCACACAGGCTTAAACTTTCCCTGACCAGCCCTTTATCTAACAGTTCCTGTACCTTCCTTTTAACCTCTTCGTTCTCCTGCGGCGTCAATCTGTACGCAGCTTTATTCGACAAACTAGCTCCTAGTATGAGGTCTATATGGTGACTTACGCTCCTCATCGGCGAAAACGAATGAGGTAATTCGTCTACCACAATGTCAACGAACTCTTCCAGCAGTTCCTGAATTTCTTCCGGCAAATCATCCACTCTTGTGTTTGTCAAAACAATTTTGGGTTTCCTGACCACAAAGAATTGTGGATCTTCCTTCTTCTTTACTTTCGTAAGAAGTTCCTTCCCACTCATGATAAGTACAATGTTTCTTGTTTCTAGTTTTACTTCTTTATATTTAATTGGAAGTAACATATGTGTTCTCCCATTCTTCTCCAAAGTATACGTATTCATCTTCCCATCATGAACTACGTTCCTGTCATATTGCCATGGTCTTCCCAGCAATAAATGACATACATCCATAGGGATAACATCACAGAGTATTTTATCATTGCACCCTCCAATTTTAAATTCAACTAAACACTGTTTAGTGACATTTACCTGATGTCCCTTCTGTAGCCATGAAACTTTATATGGACTCGGATGATCAATCGTCTCCAGCTCCAGTTTCTCCACCATCTCGGTTGAAACGAGATTATTTGTGCTACCACTGTCCACAATAACCTTGCACACCCTATCTTTGGTCTTGCATGCAGTTCTGAAAAGTCTGTTTCTCTGAGTTGTGTCCTCCACCTCCTTCTCGGGTGTTAAGAGAAATTTACGCATCATCAATTACCTTCCATCTTCTGTGTCTTCTTCTTCAGCATCTCACCTCTGTGCTTCGGTGATGTGAGCTTCTCCTCCATCCTTCTTCTTATCTGGACAGTAAAAGTACTTGTGTCCATTCTTTCCACACGTGAAGCATGTGATGACTCCACCTCTGCTTCTTCCTCTACCTCTGGTACGAGGAAATGTGTTATCATTAGTGTATCCTCCGCCCTGTTCTGTATGCTTCCCTTGCTGTTCAGCGTGTTGGCCTTTCTGTGATCTTCCACCTCTTTCTATTCTAGTCTGAGGCTTCTTCCAGTCATCCTTGGATTTCTGGAACCTATCTTGGGAAATTGACTTAACTTTGGGCTGGCTCCTACCTCGGCCTCGTTGTCCTGGCTTATGGCTCAGATTCTCTTCAACTTTCAACGCCATTTGATACGCATCCTCCACCCTTCGGATGGTTATCATACTCATCTCATCCAGGATATCGTATCTCAAGCCATTCATATACCTGGAAACTTTTTCATCATTGCTCTCCCGATGACCTGCTCTGATATTTAGCTTGTAGAATTCCTCAGTATACTCCTTCACTGTCATCAGCTTCTGTCTCAGGTTCTGCATTTTCCTGAATAGTGTGATTTGATAATCCTTTGGGATGAACTTTTCCTTCATCTTTGAAATCATTCGATCCCATATTTTAATCTTTTGCTTGCCTTTGTAACATCTATCTTCTTGAAGCTCGTCCCACCATAATGCTGCGTGTCCCTTCAATCTTGTGACAGAATGCCTAACCTTCTTATCTTCTTCAATATCTTCATAATCGAAATAAGTCTCAAGAGCTCTAATCCAGTCTAGAAGCTCTTCTGCATCCAGATTCCCTTCATAAGCTGGAATGTCCATCTTTGTTTTCAAACTCATCTGATCGATAGCCTTAATTAATCGCTCATTGGCTGCATCTTCGGCTACAACTTCTTCTTCTTGTTTGGCTTCAACTTCACCTTCGGAGTCAATTAGATGTCCAGCACTGGCTATGCGTCTCTGCGTTGCCTCCATATCTTCTAGTCTCGCTCGGAGATCACGTATCTGTCTCTTCATTTATGGATTTTGTGCTTGTCTCCCTCTTCTTCTCCGGTTCTCCCTATCCTCTGGATCAGGTGATTGTCTTTCTCTCCTCGGTGGCATGGTGAAATTTTCTTTTCTTCTTTGCTATAGAAAGCAAAGAAATTTTCTTGCTCTGATACCACTCTGACGCAACCGCACCCTCAGGTACACTTCTCACACAGGACCTTCTCTTCCCTTAGCCCGAAGAATCTGAAGTTCTTCCATTTCCCTATTGGGTAATTTTCCTCCCACAGAAAACTCTCTAGGGAATCCCTCCCTTCTATCAGGATTCCTTCTATCAGCGTTTTGACGCCCGCGGTATTCTGGCAACTTGAATCATCGATCCTTGATATTCAATGTGCCTTATCCCTTCAAGCTAAGCCTTGGCCAATGTGACCACTAGTTCCAGGACTATATTCCTACCTCCCGTCGGGGCTACGGGGTTTCCAATGTCGTAAAACACTCAACCATGGTTTTCTCTATTTCTCGAACACCAATCCTCTATCAAGCTGACAACTGGCTCCCACTACAACTCACACTCCTGTGGTAAATCGGGAAAACATGTATCATGATATTGTGATTCCCGTTGCACTAGTTCACGGAACTCTCAAAGTCCCGATCCCCGATATGGGTAACACCTGTCCTCCACTGTAACGCTAGGACTGTGGGGCCGTCGCGTTTCGGAGTTTCACGACTCCTCCTGCAATGATTTTCTCGTCACCGAGAATACCGATATACCGATCCCCGATGCACGTGAGAGCTTACTCCTCCACGTCACCACTTTCTCGTCACCCTATCGGGTATCATGAAGTCGCGATTCTTGATGCAACGATTTCTTCACTCCCAGAATTCACGATAAGCTGAACCCCAACTTCTTTGGATCCTCTGACACGTGTCCTGCCCTGAGATCAACGGCTAGGATCTCCTTTGGGTTTTCGAAACCCACAAGGTATCGATTCTCTTTCCTATCAAAATCCCGATGGCTCCAGTATCCAGATGCCTTTGTGGAACTTCTCCTCTATGCACTAAAGCTTAACCCTGGTGCAACTTTTACTAGATCTGATGGTTGCCGATCTTTCGTGAATCTCCCCTACGAATTCTGACCATTGATTTATTTCCCCCTTGGGGATTTCTTGGCACAAAATATCCTGTGCAACCTTTCAATAATTCTGAAGGCCTTTACTCCTCCTGAACTTTCTTCAGCTTCTCAGTCTTCTTATAAATAAGAACCCTTTGCTCACACTCCTTGCGGAAATCCTGCGAACGCTTCGTTGTTCGAGCTTCCTTTGACTCTGCGTATGCCTGCGGAAGTAGTCCTCTAAAGATTTCTTCTCAAATTCACGACTGAGACTTCCTCTTCAGCCTGCGCACTCCTTTCACGGCTTCAGCAACCCACTTTCACTTCTGGGTGAATAAGGACAAGAGTTAAACTACCTGAGCCTCCATCAACGCACTCCTTGCGGATGGTTTCGACTGCACACCTTGCAGAAAATCCTTGCTCAGATAGAGAAATAATTGAAACTCATTCCATCTCCCCTTCAGACTTCAGTTTGAAACATGAAATCACATTCACAACATCTCAAAGAAAATACATAACAGAAAACAAACATTCATGAGCATATCCACGTCAATACACAGATAACAACACAAACCATGGACTTGAATCAAAGATTTCTTCTATTAATTCAAATGTCTGTACATGGGTGTTCTTCACACAACTCTCTGCTTGCTCTTCTTCCTGAATGCTCTGTATATTCCTGAATTCTACTGGCTCTCTAATGTTACAATCATACAATGAGGGTGTCTATATCCGTTTTCGCTCCTTCCATCTAAAACTGTCTAATCTGGAAATAAAAATCCTATCTACCTGCATTAACTATATTAAATGCCTCCTATCTACTAAGGATGAGAGTGTGTCACTCAAGGTCCAATACAATATACAAAAGGTGCTCCTTCATCAATGGTTCATTGAAGGTTTGGCGCATCATTTCCCAAAAGTTTTCAAAGCAATATGTCATGTGTTAAAAAAAACACATGCACTGGCTCCACGCTCACTTTGGTAATTGTGATGCTCCTGCATCAGTTGTGATTTCATGTTCAACTATTTTCGGATTGATACCTGGAATTTCCTCATAATACCAGGCAAAAATGTCATAGAATGCTTTGAAAAGATCCGTGTAAATTTGAATCTCTTCGGGGGAGAAATCCACTCCGACGAAGAAATTCTCCAGGATGCCAGGGTTTCGGGATATGCTAATGGGTATAGTTTCAACGATAGTCGTCATATTCCCCTCGGCATAAATTTCCTGTGTAGCTAAGAGATTAATAGGACATGGCTAATCTCCCATTATGGTAATGCTGAATTCTTCTGCTTTGATTCGGCTTAACTCTAGGAGAAAGTATGATTTGTGATGAAGATCTTCCCAAGGTTTGTCCGGACTAGTCATTGCTTCGATTACTGCTTCATCAGGAGGCAAGACTAAGTCTAACGAATCGACGTTAGTGAGAGAACCCTGAGTCGGATCAGGGTTAGTTGAAGATTGTTGAACTAAAGAGTATGCTACCTCAGCGATAGACAAGGGCATGGACATGTTGGGGTGCCCTGTCTCATCCATCGTGGATGATGGGGAAGGAAGAATCCAAGGATCCTCAAAGTAAGTCGTGGAGAATGATGAAACTTGAAAAATCTCAACCTTACGGTGATTAGATATAAATTTGACATCGTCAAGAGGAGGTGGGTAATCGAAGGTACCCATAAAGGACGAGCACAAACCAACTCCTACGTTAACGACACCTGGTTGAGGATTATCAATCATCGGGACCGTGGATGCCCCCAAAGTTGGGTCATGTCTGGAGAAGGATAGTTGATCGATGGTCATTATCCGACCCTCATGTGGAAACAACAAGACTCAGAAAACTATAGCAACCACAGCTTGCATAGCATAAGTCCAACTCCATCCTAACAAGAGGTTATATTCGAGGGGAGCATCGACTACCTCTACGTCGACACACATGGTTTTCCTTCCTAACTGCACAGGGAAAGAAGGAACAATGCCATGTGGTCGAAAAGAATGATCGTCAAAAGCAGTGAGGAGAGTAGGTGAAGGAGACAAAGTGGACTAGCCAATGGCCTTCCAACATGCTAACGACATAATGCATGTCGAGGCACCCTCGTTGACCACCGTGTGGAAGATATTCCATGTAAACTTTTTCGTGGGATGAACCACTACTATTTAAAATGCTACGTGGTAAGGGAGATGAGGTTTTAAGTCGGTAGTATCTAACATGATGGTACCTAGATTACAAGTCTCAGTAGAGCCCAAAGTGGTTAACAAGGCTTTCCTCTGAGCAGGTTGGCTGTGGAGGACCTCCAAAGCAGACATGGCAGAAGGGGTTTGTGATAAATCTTCCATGACAGAGTAATTATGGGTGGCCCTTGTGTTTGGGTTGTGTGAATATTTTTTAAATGCACCCTTTGGAATGCGTGTCATTGTTTCTCCCAACTTCTTCTTGATCTTTAGAGGAAGAGATGGGAGATCATCTTCTTTACCCTTCTCAGAAGCGCTTGGTTTACTATAGTCATGCACTCTAGTCGTTATGAAAGAATCACCCCTAACCATATATACGTTCGTGGATGAGGGATTGTTTGGAGGAGGGAAGGTTTCTTGGTTGCCCCGTTCTGTGCTTGTAGAGGCTTGAGTTAAATTTTGCCCATGTTGAAAGGGATTAGTCAACATTGCCTGTTGTTGCTGTGTGACAAACTTTTGGTCCTCTGCAAGTCGAGGACAAAGATGGGTAGGGTGGTCCTCCACACATAAGTTGCATGGATACCTCACCTTCTGTTTTTCTATGTTGTCTCCACCAGAATTATCACTGGGTTTTTTATCCCCCTTACCCTTCTTTAGTTGTTTTTTCTTCCCTTCAGGCTGTTGGGTGGCCTTTGGGTTAGTCGACTGCACGGTGTGTACTTCCGATGTTTGGGTAGGGGGAGAAGCCAAAGCAGTAGTTTGGCTTGCTGTTGTGTGTTGTATGGATAAATATTGCAACTGTTTGGTCAATTGCTCAGCGGGATTAGTTTGTGTTGAACCAACAATACCATCGGCATGTGGTCCAACTCTCTGTCTAGTTTTATCCAGTATCGAACATGGCGCATCTGGAAAGATGTTATACAATAAACCAGACTGAGAATAGATGAGCTCAAACTGTTGAGCCCTCGTGATGGTATCTTCTTCAGAGAAAACTCCGGATGTTGCGACGCCTTTGGATAACTGTGGTACCAAAGACTTAAGGAACCACTCAAGCAAGAATGCTGGTGGGACTGGTACTTTGATTAGACTCTTTCGACGTCTCCATTCTCAAATATGATCAGAGATATGGTCCGCTGTTGTCTGTTAAAAATTAGTGAGCATCTTTGTGCCAGCGTCGTATCTCATAGGTAACTGGAAATGGTTAAGGAAGACCATCGCCAGTTCGCCAAAAGAAGAGTATCGTGAGCGATCGAGCTCAATGTACCATTTCACAACACTCCCGATAAGAGTACGTTGAAACAATCACAACTATATGGAGTCATCTTTCAATGAGTTAGATGAACACCAAAGAGGGAAGGTAGTCACATGATCACCTG
The DNA here is from genome assembly GCA_000966675.3 of Picea glauca. Classification (NCBI taxonomy): domain Eukaryota; kingdom Viridiplantae; phylum Streptophyta; class Pinopsida; order Pinales; family Pinaceae; genus Picea; species Picea glauca. Next base: position 871,830 of record JZKD02S0020030.1, on the reverse strand, counting down.
GATCTTCATTAGGATTGGCCTCAAACTTTGGAATGTATGAAGGGAACTTCGTTGGCATAGGAGGCCAACGTGGATCGTGAAAAATAGGATCGTTTAACAACCTTGTCAAATCTGGCAAGTGTAAAGTCGCCAGGAATGGTAGTTTGGGTTGTTGCTGATAACCTGGGAAAAAGGGTCCTGGAGTTTGACTAGCACCAGGCTGCCAAGAAAAGTTTGGTTGCTGGCCCGGATTCTGGTAGAAACCATGGCCCTGACCAACGTAAGGATTTTGCATCTGTGGAGACAACATCGACTGATTTCCCATAAAGGACATAGAGTGTTGGGCATGCATCGTGTTCGAAGTACTTTGGGAAGGATTACCCCATGTCGGTCCTGATGGGAGAGGCATAGTAGTCTATCCAGGTTTCCATTGACTGTGGAAAGAATTACCCCAAAATGACATTCCAGAGAAGGGGACTGATCCTTGTCTTGAGTTCCAAGGTCCTGCTATATGTGCCCCCTGCACAGGAATAATACCCTGCGGAGGAGTAGATTTTTCGAAAATGGGATTGCCCCCAGATGGGAAAGTGGTTGATGAGAAAGTGTTGTTATCAAATGTCTCGTTCCAAGAAAATGGTGTTGAACCTACCAGCATACTGTGCATAGGTGTTCCTTGACTCCCTGCTCCAAATAAACTAGTGTGTGTAGGCTGCTTGGCGGACTGCTGATCCAGACCACCAAGTGAAGGGGACGAAGGAGGGATATGACCTCTTGCATAAGGAAAAGTGTTAAAAGGGACAGGAGTTCCCCCAAGTTGACCTTTTAGAGGAGCGTTAGAGCTCCCTGCTCCAAGACCGAAAGTTTGTAAAGTGGAGTAGGTTAGTGCAGGACTTGTACCCAAACTAGGCATATTGTATGAGAACGGAGGGCCTGTTGCACTAGGTGGGAAGGGGGTTGGGGCCAATGCCATAGACGGGTTCAGTCCACTATGCGATGTAGTTGCGACCAAGACCATGGTGGATTGGACCGACGATGGTAAGTTAGGAGATGACTCTCCTATGGTAGCAACTATGGTGGGAATTGAAGAATTCCCAGACGAAGTAACAACATTTGTTTCCATAGTTGTGTGAGGCACTGTCTGGCGTTCGTGAAATTGTATTGGTACAATAAATGGTGCCAAGATATCAGCGTTTTGGGTTTCAACCAAGAAAATATTGGCGGTTGATTCCTCTGGGAGTTGTTCAGGCACAAAGGTTTGTAACCCCGTCGCTTCAAAAGACCCGTGTTGGTCTAGCTTCCGCCTTAATGGTGGCAGGGGTGGCTCCAGTGTAACCGGCGGCAGGCGAAGAAGCCTTCATGACCGGCGGAGCTCGAGATCCTCCACTATGTGAGAATATCCAGGACATGATAAGGTATTCTAACATTCAAAAGTAACACACACTAAAAAGAAACCCCTAAGAGATAAGTCAAGCAATCACTAAACTATTTGGAAGAACAGTTACAACAACCAACAGTAGAGCAACTTACCGGTGCAAGTGCAACTCGAACATGAACGCACCCTCTGGGTATACTCTGCAAAGCATGGCCCAATGTCTGACCTAGGTACCATGGTATACCCCCGCAGTCACCTGTGTATGTCCCTAAAAACATTGGCAACTAGGTTTCCAACACGCGAACAGTCACCAGGCAGGTACAGTCGAAAGTCGGGTAGACCACAATGAGTAGGGTATCAAGCCCGAAACCTATCAAGGGTATCAAGAGAAAATGGCCTAGAAGAAAAATGAGGAACTTGAATGGATTCGAGACCCATGAAGCCCCGTGGAAAATTCAAACGATGGAATCCCAAATTAAGCCCTTTGTATGTGTTCTCCACTACGATTGGTTCGGCTTTAGAGGGGTTATCTCGGCTACCTTTCCGCACACGACCTCATGTTTATCCCCTGTGTTAGAGGGGGGTCCCAGATAAATTCCATGAAATTAGACTTAGACACTCCCTATCTCAGACTTTAATTTTTGGTTTTTAATGGCCTTGAAGAGTTTCCCCTCCAACCTAATTCAAGGCCCTAGTCCTAAACTAGTTTGTGAACCCTACAAACATAAAAGTCTAGTAGATTTTTAAAATTAGCGTTGTTTTTATGGATTTATATGACATCAAGGGGTATGAGGGTGAAACTGATGATGTGTAAAGATGAAATCAAAAATGAAAGAAAAAAGATGGAAACAAAATACTTTTACTAAATACAAAATTTCAACAACTTTTCACAATTTTTTTTTTGGGCTGAATCCTGCCTCGCCCTCGCTAACCTTGCTTACGGATCAACTTCTCTTTTTCTTTCAGAGCCATCTGATAAGAATCCTCTACCGTTCGGATGGTTACCATTCTCAATTCATCCTGAATGTCGTATCTCAGACCATTCAGATATCTGGTGACCTTCTCATCATCACTCTCCCGATGACCTGCTATGATGTTCAGTCGATAGAACTCTTCAGTGTATTCTTTCACTGTCATCATCTTCTGTCTCAGGTTATACATCCTCCTGAACAGAGTAATTTGGTAATCCCTTGGGATGAATTTTTCCTTCATCTTTGCAATCATTTGATCCCAGCTTTTAATCTTTTGTTTTCCCTTGTAGTGTTTGCCTTCTTGTAGCTCGTCCCACCATAAGGCTGCATGTCCTTTCAACCGCGTGACCGCATGCCTGACTTTCTTATCCTCTTCTATATCCTCGTAATCGAAGTAGGTGTCAAGATCTCTAATCCAATCCAACAACTCTTCTGCATCCAGATTACCTTCATAGACTGGAATGTCCATTTTTGCCTTCGCACCCATTCTGGAAATGGCTTTGATCAACTGCTCGGTTGATGCATCCTCTGTTGTGACCTCTTCTTCATGTCCAAATTCCTCTTCAACTTCAAAATCACTAAGATCCCCTGCACCAACTCCACGTCTCTGAGCTGTCTCCATCTCTTCTAATCTCACTCGGAGATTTCTCATCTATCTCTCCATTTCTAGATTTTCTGCCGGCCTACCTCTTCCTCACACCTCCCTATCTTCGGGATCAGGTGATTTCCTTTCTCTTCTCAGTGGCATGGAAAATATTATTCTCTTGCTACATAAAGAAAAATATACTCCCACTCTGATACCACTCTGATGCAATCGCACCCCTCTGGGTACGACCACTCTCCTCAGGACCTTCTTTCTCTTTCGACCCGAAGAACTCAAAGGCTCTTCTATTCCCCTTTCAAGAAATCTTCACCCACATTTCTCTTTCTCGATACCCTTCTTTGAATTATCAGAGGATCAGAACTCGCTGTTTCGCAAGTCCTCTGATAATCGCGGGGTTCTCAAATCCCCGAGACCCGATGGAAAGTCAATTGTTGAATTTCTCTCTCTCTGCTATTGGAACTTCGGCTCTATCGCACCTTCTCTATTCGCGACCTCGACCACTTGAGTTCCCAACTTTCGATAACCAATGCGCTGAAATGCTGAAACTCGCGGTCTCGCTTCCTCACGACTTCGCTACTCACGAGGTCAATTAACTCCTATGTCGGCTCCCGATACCCGAGACGTCGAAATTATGAAATCTTGCGTCACCTGCCACGTCACTGACTCTTGTGGCCCACACTATCCACGCAACCGTCGGGACTTCGCCTATCGCCATATCATGACTTCCGCTTCGAAGACTTTGAGTCTCGACACACGGACTCCCGATATCCCGATCCACGCGTAGCACCAATGGTCCTCGTGCTCCCGATCAATGATCCTTCTCTTCCTGAGCTTTTAGCCTCTTCACGCTCACTTGGTAATTTTCTTGCTCCTCTGTGAGATCTGACAACTCACATACCCTCGCGGATTCTCCACGGAGAATATCGACCGTCTATCTTTTCTTCTTCCGCAATCCACGGACAAGAAGTGTCTCTCCATGAGACTTGTTCGCCAACCTGCGTCTCTTCCTTGCAGCCTACTCACGCACAACTCCTGGCTCGGCCCTTCAACGAACTTGAAGGTCTATCCCTCTTGAGATTGTTTTTCCACAATTTTGAGTTCCTCCAGGAAACTCTTGCACGCACTCCTTGCGGCAAATCTTCAACAACGTCTAAGTGTTGAAGTTCTTGGACTCTACACACTCCTGCAATAGCAGTCTTCAATACCCTTGCTCAGAATCACAACTATGAGACTTAGCTTAGCTTGCACACTCCTTGCACGGCTCTTGTAACCCACTTTCACCTTGGACGAATGGTAACAAAAGTTAAACTATTTGAGCCTTCTGTCAACGCACTCCTTGTGGACAAATTCGACTGCACTCCTTGCAGGAATCCTTGCTCAAACAAAGAAACAATTGAAACTCATTCTCACTTCCTTTCAAATATCAATTCAACCATGAAATCACATACACAACATATAAAATCAAGTGTATAACAGAAAGAAAACATTTATGAGCATAACATCATACATACGCAGAGAATAACACAAACCATGGAATTGAATCAAGCTCTCTCTATTAATTCAATGTCTGTACATGGGTGTTCTTCATACAATTCTCTTCTTGCTCTTCTCTTCTTTCTCCTGTTCTGAATGAATCATGTTACAATGATACAATGAGGGTGTCTATATCCATTTTCCCTCTTGGACTTCTAAACTATCAAATCTGGAATTAAATATTCTATCTACTTTACATTAACTATCTTAAATGCCTCATCTACCTAAGGACGAGAGCTATCTACTCAAGGTCCATTACAATATACAAAGTGCGCTTCATTAAATCCACACATTAATGTTTGGCGCAACCAAATCAAGGTGTTTTCAAAATTTGAGTTGGCGCTGTCCAACTGTCCTTCACTTCTGCGCTGGCTCGCTTGATGAGTTGGTGATGCTCCTGCATCACTTTGGGGGGAATTTTGTTAAAAATTATTTTCATCACCCTGATGATGATTACAAAAACATGTGTTTAGGTTCCCAATATAATCTTTTGCCTGAGAAAAGCAACCTCTTTCCACCCTTGCAAGATGAAATTTTGGAAGGCCGTCGCAGGCTACTCCTTTTACATAGTGCAGAAATCCCTGATTTCCACATGCTGCACTATAGTTAGCCTATGAGATTTCTGGAGGATGCTATATAGGAAAGTCACGATGGTGCTTTAAAACTAAAAGAGGAAAGAAGTTCTAGCAACTTCTAGAAGTGGAATCTTCTGGAAATATGAGGTGGCATCCATATTGTTACGATCCTACTGACTTCTCTGATTTGATGGGATCATCCTCATCTTTTTAATCACTTCAGCTTCTCCTATATAATGATAGGCTTCTCATGGAAAAGGTTAGAGGTACAAGCATAAATAAGAATAGAGAATGAAGAAAGAATAGGCTAAAGAGTGTTGAAGAATCCTATTTCAAGTGATGCTTGAGGTATCCATTCATCCATCAAGATTTTGAAAGAAATCTTCATGCAAATGTCAGAACATATGTATGTGTGTGTCAAAACAAAGGGCCACCGAAAGGGAACATGTGACATCAAGGTGATTCAGTTGTATCTTCTAACTTTTATTAATATAATATGGTGGCACGTCTCTTTCCCATAAAATGATTGATATTTTATTACATGACTCCTTGATCACATGTTTAGGTTGTCATTGAATTTCACCATTGTTTCTTTCACATTGGTTGATTTGTGCTATTGCAGATCTAATCTCATAGGAACATTGGAGTGAGGAAGGATCAACAAAGACATAAGGAAGTGATTCATAAGGTATGCTATATATCCCTTATTTGGTAGTTAAAATCAATGATTGAAACCTAGGGAAAGCATCATGTTCCATCTTCTTTTGTACTAGATCTAGGTGAATCTAGGGGGATTAGTTCATGTCCACATCTACCGATTTACCTGTTAACATATTGATAAAGTTGAGAAGGCATGACGAGAACTATGTGATGCACGATTTGGAGTTGTTATCCATAGTATATTCCTTGTGAGTTTGGAGACACTACCTTATTGGATGGAAATTTGAACTAAAAACGGACCATAGTGGACTACAACACATCTTGATGCAAAGCGACTTGAATGCGCGACAACAAAGTTGGTCGGAATTTCTTAGCGAGTATGATTTCGATATTTCTTACATAAAAGGAATGGTGAAAAGAGTGGCAGATGCGTTGAGTCAGAGACCACACATATTTTCGGTGATGCCTCTTCATGAGAATCTACATGAAAACATCCTAACTTTACAGCGCGACGATGACTAGTGCAAAGAGGTCAAGGATTTTATCAGACAAAACATAATGATGGTACCAAAATTTGAGGGATTTACTTTGGAAAATGACAGATTATTGAGATTTAAAATTCGAATTTACATACTGCCCAACGACGAGTTGAGGTGTTTGATCCTAAATGAGGCTTACAAAGCAGTGTACATGGCTCATTCTAGAGTCGCGGAGATGAGGGAGGACCTTAAACCCTTTTCTTCTAGAAAGGAATGAAGGAAAACATAGTCAGCTACGTGGCCTGATGTCTAGAATGTCAGTAGGTGAAGGCTAAACATAGACATCCGTTAGCACTACTACAACCACACACTATTCTGGAATTGAAATGGGAGGTCATTTTGATGGATTTCTTTGTTGGATTTCCACTGGTAGCAAGGAAACACAACTAAATTTTTGTGGTAGTCGACACTCTGAAGAAGATTGCTCATTTTATTCCTCTACGTACAATGTATCAGGCACCTGAAATAGGTAGAGTTTTCATCAATGATATTGTGAGGCTACATGCCATGCCTAAGAGGATTATATCCGATAGAGGGTCAATATTTACAGGATGATTTTGGACTACTTTTCAAGAGGCCTTGGGAACCCAACTTAAATTTAGTACTGTGTATCACCCGGAGACAGACGAATAGACTGAAAAAACAAACCAAATATTGGAGGACATGTTGCGTATGTATGTTATGGACCAACAGAAGTGTTGGGAGGAATTCTTGCCACTGTTAGAATTTGCATATAACAACAGCTATCAAAGCACCATTAATATGGAACCTTTTGAGTTTCTTTATGGGAAACCGTTTCAGATGCCTCTGAGTTGGGATCAACTTGAGGATAGGGTCCTAGTGGGACCAAAAGCGATCCAAGAAATGGAAGATAAATGTCAAACAATAAGACAAAGGATCAAAGAAGCGCAGGATCGACATAAGATTTATGCTGATGCACATCATGTCGATTGTAGTTATAAAGTTGGTGATTTAGTCTTCTTGCAGGTGAAACCACATAAGAGTTAGATCAAATTCAGAAAGGGTGCTAAACTCTCTCCTAGGTTCAAGGGACCTTTCGCGATTGTTAAGCCCTAAATAGTGGATTATTACCCAATAATTGGGGAATATTACATTAGTAATGTTATTTTATTTATGTCGCCTTGAGTCCATTAGTTGTAATTGTACCTCCTAGTCTCCTATATATACCAAGGAGACATTTTCATTTGGAATCATCTTGTATTTGGCATTTATGTGGGGTATGAGGAGGTTTCCCCTTCGAAGAGACTTATTACCTAAAATTCTCTCTTTTTCAAGATGTTGAGTACCTATTCTGAGGTTTCTCTATGCTATATTGATATTTGGTTCTTAACATATGGTATCATAGATGAAGGTCTTGGGGTTTCACTGCTACATCTAAGACACCTTGTAATTTTTGATATAACCTGTTTTCTATGATGTTTCAGAAGTAACCCCTTGGAGGATATTTAGTATATGGATCAAGGTACGTTGGGTTAAAATTTCATCTCCTGAGGCCGTATACTTTAGGATATACAACCTGTGTAAGATAGGTTTCTGGAATCATCTTGAATTGAGTCATCAGGAAATTTTCATTATAAAACTTTTCTGTAACATTTCAGACCCTAAAATATTCATAGAAATTATTAATTTATCTGTGATAAAAATTTCATCTTCTGGTTCATGTTACATTTGTAGATACACCCTGTGGAAGATAGGGTATTTGACTATTCCTATTGACAAATAACAAGAAAAAGAACCATCTCAAGATGAAAATGAAGATGCAATTTCTTCTAAAGAGTTGACTCCCACGATATCGTGTAATGCATTGGCTGGAATTAGCACTCCTCAAACCCTCGATATCAAAGGATATAAAAAAAATAAAAAGGTAATAGGCCTCATTGATTTTGGTAGTACTCATAATTTCATTCACTATAAATTAGCCAAATCTCTTAATTTCTTTGTATATGCATCACCAGAGTTTCAAGTAATGATTGCAGATGGATCAACTATCAATTTCTCAGGAAAATGCAATAAGATCAATATTACTATGGGGGAATATCTAATGAATAGACCAATGATATCTATACCCATGGGTGGTGTTGATGTCATACTAAGAATCCAATGGTTACAATCATTAGGAAGAATGACTTTTAATTTTCAATAACTTTTCATGAAATTTTCATTGGAAGGAAACAAAATTGAGCTAAGAGGTATCACAAGGAAACTTAGTAAGGTGATGAGCTCCAATGGCATGAAAAGATTATTTAAAAAGGGGCATCAAGATGTAATTGCACAAATATGCTCACTATATGTTCAAACATATAAGACATCTATTCCCCTAGATCTCCAAGGGATCATTTATAAGCATTCCAAAGTATTTGAATATATTCCCAAATGTCTTCCACCCACTCGAAATCATGATCATGATATTCACCTAATTATTGGGAGTGTTCCTCCTAACATCAGGCCATACATATACCCTTATTCCTAGAAGAGTGAAATTGAGCGCATGGTTTAAGAAATGTTATAGGTTGACATTATTAGAACTAGCCAAAGTTCTTACTCTACATCGGTGGTAATGGTATTCAAGAAAGATGGCTCATGGCGTATGTGTCAAGATTATAGAGAGCTCAACAATATCACTATTAAATATAAGTTTCCCATTTCCATCATTGATGAATTGTTATATGAAATACACAGAACAATGCATTTCACAAAGTTGGATCTATGCTCAGGTTATCATCAGATTATAATGAAGGAAGACGATATCCCAAAAACAACACTACAAACTCATGAAGGCCATTGTGAATTTTTAGTCATGCCTTTTGGCCTTACAAATTCATCTTCCACATTCCAAGGGTTGATGAATTCCATTTTCAAGCCCTTCCTTCGAAAATTTTTGTTAGTATTTTTTGATGATATACTAATCTATAGCAAGTCTTGGGAGGATCACGTGCGACATGTTGACAAGGTGCTACAACTACTAAAGAAGAAACAACTATATGCCAAACCATACAAATGTTTTTTTGGGGTGAAGGAGGTAGAGTATTTGGGTCATATTGTATCTCATGAAGGTGTCAAGGTAGACCTTAACAATATTAAGGCCATGATGGACTGGCCGATTACCAAAACATCGAAGAATCTTAGAGTATTTTTGGGTTTGATAGGTTACTACAGCAAGTTTGTTCGTCACTATGGAAGAATAGAAGCACCTTTAAAAACACTAACTAAGAAGGATTCATTTTCATGGACTCGAGAGGAAACTAAATCTTTTGAACAACTTAAAGAGTTGATGTGCAAATCTCTTGTCTTGACCACTCCAGACTTCATAAAAACCTTTACTGTGGAATGTGATGCCTCGAGAAATGGAATTGGTGTTGTCCTAATGAAAGAAGGAAGGCCCTTGGATTTTGAAAGTCGACCACTCAAGGGAAAGGACTTACACAAACCCATTTATGAGAAGGAAATGATGGAAATACTACACGCATTGAAGAAATTGCGTCCTTACCTAATATGTAGGCACTTCAAGGTAAAAACAAATAATGATAGTCTTAAGTACTTCTTGGAACAAAGACTGTCTTCAGAAGAACAACAAAAATGGGTGACCAAGATATTGGGTTATGATTTTGAAATCGTCCATAAAAAAGAGAAGAAAACTGTTGTGGCAGATGCACTCTCAAGAAAGGATGAAGATGTTGAGGCCTTTCTTTGTGCTATATTGATCATCCAACCCGATTGGATAATAGTAGCAAGGGATGAATGGAAGAATGATGAAAATGTGTGGACTCTCATTCAAAGGTTGCAACAGGATTCCAGTGCATCAAATACATTTAAGTGGAAAAATGATTCACTATGGTACACAGATCACTTATATTTATGTAAGAACTCCCAATTCAAGCAAAAGGTACTATTGGAATTGCGCACCTCTCTAGTAGGAGGGCACTCAATATTTTTGAAATCCTAGCATACGTTCATGAAGGAATTCGTTTAGGATGGCCTTAAAACTAATGTTTAAAGGTTTGTTGTAGAATGTTTGGTTTTCCAACAAAATATGGTGGAAACAATTAAGAACCCAGATATTAGGATATTTAGACACTTAGGAGTTAGTTAAGATCTATTTGTTCTAATATTTCATTAGGTAAAAGTGTGTTTCTTAGTGTGTTTCTTTAGTATCCATTTGTATGCATTTGTAGTTAGGAAATCCAACGGTCACGATATGTTCCCAACATAGACTGATATGACGGTTCATACTCTCCTCAATCTTAACAACCATTGATCCATGGATTAACACCCGATTGGTCCATGATATCTATTTAAAAATAATGGAGGGTCATTTGTCGATGATCAGTTGTGAGAAACTCTCTTGTAAAATCTCTCTGTAATCTTTTTCTTTGCATTAATAAACTACTCCAAGTGGTTGCGTTGGCTGGGTCCGTGGATGTTTCCCTGTAGGGGTTTTACCATGTGAAAACATCGGTGTGTTGATCTTTGATCTGGTTATGCAAGTGGTTACTAAAGGTGTTCATTCTTTGTTGGAATACCTGTGTTTTCTAACATGGTATCGGAGCCTGTTTGAAGACCCACTCTTTTTTTAGATCGAGATCGTGAAGCCGAGTTGCCTCATCTCCATTTTCTGGCATTTTCGTACATTTCTAGGTTGAGAGGACTTTTCCATTGCATCTAGAGAACTCGTTTAATTCATGAACACTTTTTTTTTTCACTCGAAAAGGTTTCTGTTTGCCCCAGATACGACCATTACAGTGATATCCAAAGGTATAAAAGCCTGAATACACATTTTTAAAATTTCTGCAAAGTTTTATTTTGAATTTATTTCAGTTTGTATTTTTTATTTTCAGGTTTCTACTCTTTTAGATCTTCGTATTCTCTTTTCCCCATGCCTTGTGCGATCTCGAAAAATCAGAAATAGATAGGAAAAGGTGCATCTTCTAGGTAAGCTAACCGATATCTAACCCATGTTGTCATCGAGAAGCAAAATTGTTTTCTTGTGTGAAAAGAGTTTTTTTTTTAGCATGCTCTCCAAGGCCGTCTTCAACAACAACAACAACAACAAAAATCCTCCTTATGAACATTACAATATGTTTTTCTAGACCATTTTCTTAAAAAATTCGTTATTAAGTAAGAGGTCTTCAGTTCAAGTCTCTCTTTTGTTTTTTTTTGAAAACGTTCATGCTAAAAATTGTAAAGTAGATTTAACTTCAAGTATAAAAGTGAATCACTATAAGTAGATTTATATTTTATTTTAGAGTTATTTATTTCGCATGCAACTTTTTTGTTATAAGGTAACTTCATTGTAAAATTGATTCCCACTTCTCTTTATAAAAGTGGTTTACTTCATAAAGTAGCTTACACTATCACATGGTTATTTGGTTACCATTTATGCCTTTTTTTAAAATGACATAACTCTCACATCGGAAGTCCATTTTCAGTGTTGTTTTCTTATAACCACACAATGTTTCGAGATCTTTCCATCCAGATCATTAGTTTTAGTTTTTAAATCCACATTATCTGCATATTTAATATTTCTTCTACAAGTAATGTCTTGCTTACCAACAACAACTACTTCGAATGAAAATCTCATATGGAACATTTATTAAGAAGTAAAGGCCTCTACCGGATTACCTTTGGAAAGGAAACAAAACCAATTGATGATGATAAGAAATCCAAATGGGATAATAGGAATGACGAAGCACATGGACTAATCAGAATGTCCATCTCTCCTGATTTAAGGTACCACCTTCAAGGAATTGATGACCCCGAAGAAGCTTGGAACACGATTGAATCTATGTTTGGTAAACTCAATATTATTCGAGCACAATAATTAGAAAATCAAATACTAACATTGAGTCCAAGTGATTTTTCTTGCCTTGGAGACTATCTATCTAAGTTTAAAACACTCAGAATTTTATGTGAAGAATGTAAGATAAAAATGGAGGAAGAGTGTTGCATATATCTTATTCTTTCTAAGCTAGGTAGTGCATATTCTATGCTTGTATCTACCTTTTATGCCATGAAAGAGGCTCTAGGGAAATCTTATGTAAAACCCACTCTTGAGTGCTTTTGTTCTTCTTTGATTAGAGTAGAAGATAAGCTTGTACAACTTGGAGTGATCCTGTAGGTACCTCCAACAAAGCCTTAGTTTCCCAACAGAAAAATAAACCCAAGTATCCGATGAAGAAACATCCTTGCTACAACAAAAAACAACCTAAGGGTCCCAAACCCTCTCAGACAACTTTAGCTCCTAAGGGTGACAAAGGAGAAAAATATAAAAGTAAGAATACTAACAGACAATACAACTTTTGTGATAAAGATGGTCATGATGAGTCCAAATGCTTCAAGAAGATGGAAACCTTAGTAGCAGTGATGAAGAAGCACAACATCAGTATTGATTCTTCTTGTTCTTCTTCTTCTCATGGACATGCACTTTTTGCTTCTGGTTTTTCCTTCAATACACCTTCTACTACTACTTCTTCTTCTGGTGAGTGGCTTATTGATTCAGGACCATCTTATCATATGGCTAAGGATAAAGCCATATTTTCTTCTCTAAATGAATGTAACACCAAGAAAATATTTGTTGGTGATGATAGATATATTAGTGTTGTAGGATATGGAACTGTTCAAGTAGAAAATGGTCATTTCAATGATGTATTATGTGTTCCAAATATTTCTTGTAACCTTCTATCAGTATATCAAATCACTCATTTAGGTGAAGGTAAAAACGTTGATTTTTCACCTCACCAAGTTGTAATCAAGGATCTAAAATATCCTAAGAATGTTCTTGCAATTGGAATTGCTGATGATATTACCAGGTTGTACAAGATTGACAACTTTGGGTCATCATCTTTTTCATCAGTTTTTGTTTCTCATAGCGATGACTTGAGCAAACTTTGGCATGAGCGGTTTGGTCATCTAAACTATCGCTCATTGCAAAAACTATGTAATCAACATATGGTGACTCTCCTTCCTCTTATTTCATGCAGAGATGGTGTTTTTGTTGGTTGTGTTCTCAACAAACATCATCGGGACAATTTTGACAAGCGTGCCTCTTGGCACACCTCGGTTCCTTTGCAGCTTGTTCACAGTGATTTGTGTGGTCCACTTTATTATCCTTCTTTTTCTGGGTGCAAGTATTTCTTATCTTTCATTGATGACTTTTCCAAACGTACTTGGGTTTACTTCTTAAAACTCAAGAGTGAAGTTTTTGACAAGTTTTTGGCCTACAAGGCCCTTGTAGAAAAGAAATATGGACATCAAATTCAAAGGTTAAGAACAAATAATGGAGGCAAATATGTGAACAATAATTTTATAAGCTACTGCACTACACAGGGAATCCAAATGCAACACATTGTTCCATATACACCACAAAAAAATGGTATGGCTAAGAGAAAGAACCGCACATTAAAAGAAATGGCTAATTGTATGATCCAATCCAAGGGATAAAGTCTAAAGTATTGGGTGGAATCCATCAACTGTGAAAATTACATAGTAAATCACACTCCCACAAAGGCTCTTAAAAATATAACATCGGAAGAAGATTGGACTAAAATCAAACCAGATGTAAGTCACTTCCATGTATTTGGCAGTATAGCATGGGCTTACATTCTTGATGAGAAAAGGAAAGCATTGTAGCCTAAAGTGAGAAGTGTATATTTGTTGGTTATTTTGAAGATGTCAAAGGTTACAGACTTCTTCAATCACATTGTAATGAAATTATTCTTATAAGAGATGTTAAATTTGATGAAAATCTCTTGGCCTGCGATCCATCTTCGACAATTCTGTCTTCTTCGTCCTGCGAGCCATTTTCGACATTTGTTCCTTCTTATGATCTTGTTTATTCTTCAGATGATGACAATGAGGATGAAAATATACCTCTGCCTGCTCACCCTCCTCCAGATGAGTCCTTTGAACCTGAACCAACACCATCTCCACTACTTCCAAGATGGGTACGTTCAACACAAGAAGCCATTGGTGATCTTGTCAGTGATCCTTCATATCAACATCAGACATGTTCACAATTCCAATGAGCCTCTTCTCTTTTGGCTCAAGTTTCAGAAACTCATGATCCAGAGACATTTGCAGAAGCTTCAGGTCATGTAGATTGGGATACAACAATGAATGAAGAGTATTGTTCTTTAATGGAAAACGATATTTGGGATCTTGTGCCTCTTCCAAAAGGAATAAAACTTGTTAAATGAAAATGGGTCTACAGAACTAAGTATGCATCAGATGGAAGTGTTGAAAGACACAAGGCTCAGATAGTTGCCAAAGGATTTTCCCAAGTTGAAGTAATTGACTATAATGAAACCTTTGCCCCTGTAGAAAAAATGAATTCCATCCACCTTATTCTTTCCCTTTCCGCCTCATATAAATGGGAGGTCCATCAGATGGATGTTAAATCTGCCTTCTTGCACAAAGATTTGCAAGAATAAATCTACATGGAAAAACCTCCTGGCTATGTCCAGAATGACTCTAGCTGATGCAGGAGCATCTCTCCATGCAGCCAGCAAGCCAGCCAGCCACGTCAGCGCGCACGCATTCAAAGGTTGAAGGGAGGCGCAACCTCATCCAAATTTGAATTGAATGTAAATTAAATGTCTTAGGTTGGTGATCCATAGGAGCCGTGCCTTTGCGCAGGCTGTAGATAAGATAGGCATTTATTGTAGATCGGCTGAGATCTAGTTCTGGATAACAGACTAGACAACCATTGATTGTAAATTAATAGAGTAGGTGAACCTGGAGGAATGAGCGCTCAGGTAAAAGAGATATTTAGATCTCATTTTGAGTTAGTATGCATGTAGATAAGAAGAGAGTAGAGAGGAGCCGAGAGAGCTCAGGAGCACCTTGTAAAAATATACAGGCATTTGCCATTGTTAATACGAACAATAGTTTTTCCTGCATTATTCAGTCTTATATGGATGTCTGTGTGTGTTCCTTCTATATTGTGAATGTATGCTGTAGTTGTGCATTTGCAGGGTTTGTTTGATTTTAGGGTTGAAGGTCTTTGAGGATTCATACCAGGAGGGTATGATAGGATGTTGAGGTTCTGATAGCCGTGCATAGAGGATGCATTTTTCAACTCCCGAGGAGTCAGATAGAGACGTGCTGAGGCACAGACTGAAGTCATTAACTCAGGAGAAGAAGACTTGTGAGGTTGCTGAACACCTCAGGAGGCAAGGATGTGTAGCTGAGACACAGTTGTAGATAGAATCTGAGGGATTCTGTAGAACTCTGCCAAGTGGGCATTGAGCGTGTGTACAGGGGTGCACAGAGGAAGAAGAACTCTGTAGAGAGTTTGAGAAAGACCATAATCACTGAGGATTCTGAGAAGCTCTGCTAGGTGGGCATCGAGCAAGTTTATAGGTGCACAAGGACCCAGAACTATTGAATGTTCTGTGAGGAAGATACTCCGCTAGGAGGGCGTCAAGAAAGTGTGTGAGTAAGCACAGAAGAGGAAAGAACTCTTTGAGTTCAGTGTTGTGAAGGGAGAGTCCACTGAAGGATCTCCATTGGGTTGTTGAATACCCAGAAGTACTCAAGAAGAGGCTTGAGCAGAAGGATAGCCAGGAGGGCATCCATTTTGTTCTCCATCTAAGGGAGATGAAAGGTAAAAATCCCCCAAGGGGTCTGAGTATTCATAGAAGCTCAGGACAGATATCGCTTTGCGTGTGGAGACTCTACATAGACACAGGAGTCATCGAATCCTTCAAGGGTTCGATAGGGGAAGAAAATCTCAAGAGGAATAGCATTCTTATATGTGCAGGAAGCCCAGGAGGGAGCAACAACCGTCGGATCGGCAGGAGGACTGATCCTGGATCGTTGAAATTCTACGTCCAGGAAGCTCTGGAAGAAGCGCACAGGAGAGGAGGACCGACAATCGTCGGATCTCATAAGAGAAATATCGTCAGCCGTAGGATCGGGAAGAGTTACGCAGGGGTTAGCCTCAGGATCAGGAGCGCACGAGAAGAACAGGTCTGAGCCATCAGATCTGAGAAGAAAACCTGATAGTCGTCATATATGTGGAAGTTGCACGAAGGTTAGCGGTCGGGATATCGGCCATCGGGAAATCGGAGTTCTTGAGGTCATGTGAGTTGGAGCAGCATAAGTCCCGAATTCTCGACAGAATCGGGGCCGTCCATCTAGAAGGACATGTGGCAGAGATCAAGCACCATCGACGTTTGGCGCATCGGGAAATCGACATTCTCATGGACACGAGATCGAGGAAATCCCAGGTGAAAACCCCGATATAATCAAAGTCATCCGTTCAGGAGGGACAGGTGTTAAGAATTGGACGAAAGTCGGAAAATTGGGAAATCAGAGTTCCTGAGGACAAGAGAACCAGTACCTCGAAAGTTTTGAAATCCCGAAAGTAAATCTAAGCCATCCATTTGAGGAGGGGCACATGTCACGCGATTGTCCGTTCCGGAGATCTGAGGCACCTGGCATCGGGACTTGTAGGTATTAAAACGGCGACAAGATCTGAGCCGTTCATTTGGAGGATGTGTGTTAGAGGATCCCGAGGAGTAGGGAATCGGCATATCGGATTTCTCAAGGTCGAGGGAACCAAGGCATCAGAAGTTCCGAAATCCTGATGAGATCGGGAACGTTCGTTGGAGGGACACGTGGCAATCATCTAGCGCCATCGGAGTTGAAGCCATCGGGAAATCAGGAATCCCAAGAACAAGTGATCTGGGCATTTTGAAATCGCGATCCGCGAAAACCCGATGAGTGCGGCCCAGCTGTCACCATAGCAGCGAAGGAGGACAGAGGCGTAGTGGAGGCCAACTGTCAATACGACAGAGATTCGGGGATTCAGAGGTCAGGATATCCATGACCTTTGGAGTCTCAAACACCGGAGGGATCCTATCCATTCATTGGTGGGACACGTGTTAGGAATCCGGAGGAAGTCGTGAATCGGAGAATCAGGGGTTCCGAGTACATGTGAACCGTGACATTGCAAACCCTGAAACCCCGATGGAAAGCCATAAGGCAGTGGTCTCATGGAGAATGGTCGCATGGACCAAAGAGCATAGCCAAAGGGGCTAAGGCCGGAAAAGGAGCTCATCGGAGATCGGGAGTTAGAGAAGGCAGAGACTCTCGACAATGGGGAGTGTGAAACCCCGAACCCCGATAGAGAATCGGGATAACCATGGTCAAGTGTTGAAGGCCGTAAGGGTGAGAGAAAGGACCTGTGGATCGGGTATTTGCACAGTGATTCCCGAGAGGAATCAAAAGAGCCAATTCGGCTCAGCAGAAAGGGAATTTAACAATCCTGTGAGCAGGAGGTCAGGTGAGAGACCCTGCTGGGTAAGAAGGACCCTCGTCTGCATCAGGTGGTATCAGAGCTGGAAATTCTTGCTTGTGTATTTCAGGCAGGAAGAGGTAGAGCAGAAGAAATCACCCTGATAAACATTAAGTGGTATCAGAGGAGGAATCTGTTTGTATTTTTGCAGACAGAGGAGCAGAAGAAGACATAGTTATTGAAGACTCTGTAGGCGATTGTTTGCAGGTAGGTAGCAGTCGAGAAGACAGTCAGGGAGACTGTAAGGATGAGACTGGTGTAACCCTTAGTGCGGAGTGACAGCGGTAGATTTTCCAGGAAGGCAAACAGAGACAACAACATGGCTACTGAAGGTCATAGGCATGTTGGGAAGAAAAGCATTGGAAGAAAGCGTGCAGAGATGGATAGAGAGCTCGATGAAATAATGGCAAAAATTGATGAGCTCGAATTGAAGCTGCGACAGGATAAGAGGATGATTTATGACTGTGAACCAGATACTGGGGAAGGTCTTGATGATGATGATGATTGGGATGAATTGGGATCAGCTGATGATCTCAAGTACTGTCGGTTGGGCAGAAAAGAAGAAATTCCATATGACCAAGAGGACAATGAGCTGAGATCAGATGAGGATCTCACGGACTGTCGTGAGGACAGCCAGGGAATTTCAAATTGTTAATTGGGAAATGATGAGAGACCATGGAGGGATCTCATATACTGCCAAGAGGGTAGTGGAATGTTTCCATATCGCCAGATGGGCAAGGGAACATAAATGAGATCGGCTAAGGATCTCAAAGACTTTCGTGAGGACAGCCAAGAAACTTTGCATTGCCAGCTAGGCAATGAAAGGAGATCAGATGAAGATCTCGAAGACTGCCAGGATGGAAGTGGAAGCGTTGAAGACTTCCAGGAGGGTAGCGGAAGCGTGTCAAACTGCCAGGTGGGCAGAAATGAAAATTTGAGACTGTCTGAAGGTTTCGTGGAGAATCCAATTCAGCAGAGGTTGCTGATGAAAATGGGATCGGTTGATCTCATGGTCTGCCAGGGAAGTGGCAGTGGAAGCATCCCATATCGCCAGGTGGGAAGGGATGAGAAGGAGAATTTGGATCAACTTGAGAAGATGACAGAGCATATGGAAAGGGATCAACAGTTACAACTGACAACATATGAATTGAGGAGCCGTGTGATGATTGGGGGAATTTCAATATTCCTACCATTTTCCCTAAAGGAGGAAGAAATTTATATATCAGATGGGACAATAGTAGGGAAACAGTCACAACTGATGATGACTCTCGGAGAAAAGGAATTGGTGTAGATGGTGCAGACTGCCCAAGCAGAAGAAAGAAAAGAGAAGGAGCATTCTGAGGAATGACTCGATGGTTTTAGCCAGGGGATCGAAAAGAAAGAAGCTATACCACTGAAGCTAGCAGCAAAAAAATCCAAAGAGAAGGAAGATAAAATTATTACTCCATGGGAGATGGAGCTAGAAAAGTTGGAGGATTGGTTGAACAATCCAAGGCCAGCAAAATAACTGACAGAATTTGAGCTGTTAGGGAAAATGACTGAACAAAAAATTAGTCAAAGGGAAACTGTAGAGCTGAAGTCTGCAGAAGAGTGGCAACTTGAGGCCACAGATGAAAATGAATATGAAGAAGAAGATGAAGAAGATGGCATGGGAGATCATAGCGATCGTCCCGATGGCCAAATTTTTTTTCAACTGAGGAGACTCCAACGACAGAGCCAGCCATTGGAGCAGCTGGAACGAGTAATAGAGGAAATCAGGGAGCTGATGTTGAGATCAACGCAGACTACCGACGAAAAGAAGTTGGGCAGAGAAAAGGAAGCAGCAGCAGTAGCAGAGGGGAGCAGATGAGAAGCTCCAAAGACTAATCTGGGATCCAGGAGGAATTCCAACATCTCAGAGGGGAAGCTCATGAGCAGGAGCTCATGATTTTTGCAGTTGTGGAGTATGATGCAGGAGCATCTCTCCATGCGGGGAACCAGCCAGCCAGCCACGTCAGCGCGCACACATTCAAAGGTTGAAGGGAGGCGCAACCTCATCCAAATTTAAATTGCATGTAAATTAAATGTCTTAGGATGGTGAGCCATAGAATCCGTGCCTTTGCGCAGGCTGTAGATAAGATAGGCATTTATTGTAGATCGACTGAGATCTAGTTATGGATAGCAGACTAGACAACCATTGATTGTAAATTAATAGAGTAGGTGAACCTGGAGGAATGAGACCTCAGGTAAAAGAGATATTCAGATCTCATTTTGAGTTAGTATGCATGTAGAGCAGAAGAGAGTAGAGAGGAGCCGAGAGAGCTCAGGAGCACCTTGTAAAAATATACAGGCATTTTCCATTGTTAATACAAACAACAGTTTTTCCTGCATTATTCTGTCTTATATCGATGTCTGTGTGTGTTCCTTTTATATTGTGAATGTATGCTGTAGTTGTGCATTTGCAGGGTTTGTTTGATTTTAGGGTTGAAGGTCTTTGAGGATTCATACCAGGAGGGTATGATAGGATGTTGAGGTTTTGATAGCTGTGCATAGAGGATGCATTTTTCAACTCCCGAGGAGTCAGATAGAGACATGCTGAGGCACAGACTGAAGTCATTAACTCAGGAGAAGAAGACCTGTGAGGTTGTTGAACACCTCAAGAGGCAAGGATGTGTAGCTGAGACACAGTTCTAGACAAAATCTGAGGGATTCTGTAGAACTCTTCCAAGTGGGCATTGAGCGTGTGTACAGGGGTGCACAGAGGAATAATGACTCTGTAGAGAGTTTGAGAAAGACCAGAATCACTGAGGATTCTGAGAAGCTCTGCCAGGTGGGCATCAAGCAAGTACATAGGTGCACAAGGACATAGAACTACTGAATGTTCTTTGAGGAAGATACTCCGCCAGGAGGGCATCGAGAAAGTGTGTGAGTAAGCACAGAAGAGGAAAGAACTCTTTGAGTTTTGTGTTGTGAAGGGAGATTCCACTGAAGGATCTCCACTGGGTTGTTGAATACCCAGAAGTACTCAAGAAGAGGCTTGAGAAGAAGGATAGCCAGGAGGGCATCCATTTTGTTCTCCATCTGAGGGAGAAGAAAGGTAAAAATCCCCCAAGGGTTCTGAGTATTCGTAGAATCTCAGGACAGATAGCGCTTTGCACGCGAAGACTCTACAGAGACACAGGAGTCATCGAATCCTTCGAGGGTTCGATAGGGGAAGAAAAGCTTAGGAGGAATAGCATTCTTATACGCGCAGGAAGCCTAGGAGGGAGCAACAGTCGTCATATCGGCAGGAGGATTGATCCTGGATCGTTGAAATTCTATGTCCAGGGAGCACTGGAAGAAGCGCACAAGAGAGGAGGGCCGACAGTCGTTAGATCTCATAAGAGAAATCCCATCAGCTGTAGGATCGGGAAGAGTTGCGTGGGGGTTAGCCTCAGGAGGACGAGTGCAAGAGAAGAATAGGTCTAAGCCATCATATCTGAGAAGAAACCCTGACAGTCATCAGATCTGTGGAAGCTGCATGAAGGTTAGCAGTCGGGATATTGGCCATCAGGAAATTGGAGTTCTCGAGGTCATGTGAGTTGGAGCAGCGTAAGTCGCGAATTCCCGACAGAATCGGGGTCGTCCATCTAGAAGGACACGTGGCAGAGATCAAGCGCCATCAGCATTTGGCACATCGGGAAATCGACATTCCCGTGGACACGAGATCGGGGAAATCCCAGGTGAAAACCCCGATATAATCAGGGTTGTCCGTTCAGGAGGGATAGGTGTTAAGAATCAGACGAAAGTCAAAAAATTGGGAAATCAGAGTTCTTGAGGACAAGAGAACCGTGACCTCGAAAGTTTCGAAATCCCGAGAGTAAATCTGAGTCTTCCATTTGAGGAGGATCACGTGTCACGCGATCGTCCATTTTGGAGATCCGAGGCACCAGGCATCGGGACTTGTAGGTCTCGAAACCATGACAAGATCTGAGCCGTTCATTTGGAGGACATGTGTCAGAGGATCCTGAGGAGTCGGGAATCGACATATAGGAGTTCTCAAGGTCGAGGGAACCAGGGCATCAGAAGTTCCGAAATCCCAATGAGATCGGGAACGTCCGTTGGAGGGACGCATGGCAATCATCTAGCGCCATCGGAGTTGAAGCCATCAGGAAATCGGGAATCCCGGGAACAAGTGATCTGGGCATTTTGAAATCGCGATCCGTGAAAACCCGATGAGTGGGGCCCAACTGTCACCATAGCAGCGAAGGAGGACAGAGGCGTAGTTGAGGCCAGCTGTCAATATGACAGAGAGTCGGGGATTCAGAGGTCAGGATATCCGTGACCTTTGGAGTCTCAAACATCGGAGGGATCCTAGCCATTCATTGGTGGGACACGTGTTAGGAATCCGGAGGAAGTTGGGAATCGGAGAATCGGGGGTTCCGAGTACATGTGAACCATGACATTGAAAACCCCGAAACCCCTATGGAAAGCCATAAGGCAATGGTCTCATGGAGAATGGTCGCATGGACCAAAGGGCATAGCCAAAGGGGCTAAGTCCGGCAAAGGAGCTCATCGGAGATCGGGAGTTAGAGAAGGCAGAGACTCTCGAAAACGGGGAGTGTGAAACCCAGAACCCCGATAGAGAATTAGGATAACCATGGTCAAGTGCTGAAGGCCGTAAGGGTGAGCAAAAGGACCTGTGGATTGGGTATTTGCACAGTGATTCCTGAGAGGAATCAAAAGAGCCAATTTGTCTCAGCAGAAAGGGAATTGAACGATCCTGTGAGCAGGAGGTTAGGTGAGAGACCCTGCGGGGTAAGAAGGACCCTCGTCTGCATCACTAGCCTTGTTTTTCGCCTCATGAAATCTCTTTATGGTCTCAAGCAAGCTGCCCAAGTTTGGTATGACAAAATGGTTAGCTTTCTTCTTGCCATTGGATTGTATAGATGCCATTCTAATCGTAATGTCTATACAAGGAAAGTAGGAAGCCATCTCATAATCCTTGCCCTTTATGTTGATGACCTTATCATTAGTGGCAGTGACTCAAAACGTTTAAACCATGTGAAAACCATCCTTAAGAAGAAATTTGAAATGACATACTTAGGTTTTTTGCACTATTTCCTTGGTCTCCAAGTTTTTCAAATCAATGAAGGATTTTTTATTTCCCAGTCTAAGTATGCTTGTGACCTTCTTCATCGATTTCACATGGACAATTGTAAACCAACCCCTTCTCAAGTCTGGATTCAAGATTCCTTCCACTTGTACTTCTCTTGAAGTTGATTCCACACTGTACCGTCAGTTAGTTGGTAGGATCTTATACTTGACTCATACTTGTCCTAATATTTACTTTGTTGTTGGTCTTATTTCCCGATATATGCAAAAACCCCATGAAATCCATTGGAAAGCAGCTAAAAGGATACTTTGTTATGTTCATCATACAATTCAGTTCAGGATACATTACATTTCAGGGGGGACTCCTTTATTGGTTGGTTTCATTGATTCAGATTGGGTTGGTGACCCTGATGATCGGAAATCTACTGCAGATTATGTTTTCAGCCTTGGTTCAGGACCTGTCACTTGGGCCTATAAGAAAAAACAGGCTATTTCACTTTCTTCGGCAAAAGCAGAATACTGAGCAGTGGTAAATGCAAGTCAGGAAGCCTTGTGGCTTAGACAGATCCTTTCATAGTTTGGATTCTAGCACCAACATTTGACCAGCCTTTGGTGTGACAATCAGAGTGCCATCAAGCTCGCCAAAGACCTGGTTCAACATCAATGTATAAAGCACATCGAGCTACACATACACTTCATCAGAAAGATAATTCATGATCAAGTTATTGAAGTTCTCTTTTTCCCTACAGAAGATCAAGTTGCATACATTTTCACAAAGTCTCTTACATAAGCGAAGTTTTCCAAACTTCGATCTATGTTAGGAGTTTAGGAAGTTTTCATTAAGGGGGGATAGGCTCTAATGCCTCCTTCCTTCTCCTATTGTGTCACTATTGTAAATCTTTCAATCCTATCCCAAGTTGTTCTTAAGGAGGGATGTTAGGATATTTAGACACTTAGGAGTTAGTTAAGATCTACTTGGTCTAATATGTCATTAGGTAAAAGTGTATTTCTTAGTGTGTTTATTTAGTATGCATTAGTATGCATTTGTAGTTAGGAAATCCAATGGTCACAATATGTTCTCGACATAGAGTGATCTAACGGTTCATACTCTCCTCGATCTTAATGACCATTGATCCATGGCTTAACACTCGATTGGTCCATGATCTCTATTTAAAGAGCATGGAGGGTCATTTTCCAATGATCGATTGTGAGAAAATCTCTTGTAAAATCTCTCTATAATCTTTTTCTTTGCATTAATAAACTGCTCCAAGTGGCCACATTGGCTAGGGCCGTGGATGTTTCCCCGTAGGGGTTTTACCGTGTGAAAACATCGATGTGTTGATATTTGATCTGGTTATGCGAGTGGTTACTAAAGGTGTTCATCCTCTGTTGGAATACCTGTGTTGTCGAACAAATATTTTACAACCATTAGCCATCCCAAGTTAGCACTGGGAGGAGGTTTCCATGGATTTCATAACAGGGTTACCAAATTTTGAAGGAAAGAGTGTCATCATGGTGATAGTTGATAGATTCACCAAGTATGCACACTTTGTTTCACTTTATCATCCCTTCAAAGCTAGTACAGTTGCCACCACATTCATGGAGATAGTTCAAAAACTACATGGAACCCCAAAGATTATTGTAAGTGACAGAGATCCCATCTTCATTGGACATTTTTGGAAAGAAATAATTTCTTGTTTGGATAGTCAATTGTCTCATAGCTCATCCTATCATCCTCAATATGATGGACAAACTGACATAGTTAATAAATTTATGGAAGGATACCTTTGTTTCTTTGTCTCTAATAAACAAACACAATGGTTCAAATGGTTATCCTTGACAGAATGGTGGTATACCACTTCCTTTCATACTACAACAAAAATGAAACCATTTATGGCACTCTATGGATACCACCCTCCTTCCATCACTTCTTATCTAAAAGAAAAATATAAGGTACAATTAGTGGAATATCACATCGATCATCAACAACAAGTTCTCCAAATATTAAAGGATAACCTTACCATGGCACAAAATCGCATGAAACAACAAGCAGATCAACATCGTAGTGAAAGAAGTTTTTAAGTAGGGGATTGGGTGTTTTTAATACTACAATCATACAAAGAGATGTCCCTCAAGCAAGAAAAGAAAGATAATAAATTATCACCAAAGTAATATGGCCCTTATAAGGTGTTGCAAAATATTATTACTATGGCATACAAATTGGAGTTGCCTGCATCTTCACGAGTACACCCAGTTTTCCATGTTTCATGCTTAAAGAAGGTTATAGGTGACAAGATCCCAGTTCAAAATATATTTCTATAACTTGACCAGGAAGGAAAAATCATATTGGATATTGAATCCATCACTGACACAAGAATTCTCCAGCTGAGAAATAGATTCATTTCAAAGTATCTCATTAAATGGAGGAAACTACCAGTTGAAGATTCCACTTGGGAAGATGAGTCTTTTATATAGAAGAATTCAGAGTTACTTAAGCATTGCGGACAACACTTGTCTCAAGAGGAGGGGAATTTTAAGCCCTAAATAGTGACTCATTACCCCTTAATTGGGGCATATTGCATTAGTAATGTTATTTTATTTATGTCAGGTTGAGTCCATTAGCTGTAATTGTACCTCCTAGTCTCCTATATATACCAAAGAGATATTTTCATTTGGAATCATTTTTTATTTGGACATTTATGTCGGGTATAAGGAGGTTTCCCCCTCGAAGAGGATTATTACCTGAAATTCTCTCTTTTTCAAGGCGTTGATTACTTATTCTGAGGTTTTTCTATGCTATATTGATATTTGGTTCTTAAAACCTATCGACTAGCCTTGCCTGATTCTTTGAGGCATATGAACGATATTTTTCATGTATCTGTTTTGAAACATTATATTAGTGATCCTACACATGTTATTGACATGATTTCCTTGTAGGTGTCTGACGAGGGTGCGCTCATGACAGAGCCAATCCGCATCCTGGACCATCGCATTCGAAAACTATGGCATTGAACAGTATATCAGGTCAAGGTCCAGTGGGACAACTATAGTCCGCACTTGACAACCTGGGAGGACACATATGATATGCGTCAATAATTTCCATTTTTGTTTGATAGCTAGACCTATGATATTCTGATGCACTTTATTTCGGCACTTATATACTGTGAAACTTTGGGAGGAAGTTTAAAACAAGAGGGGGTGTATGTAACATCGCTCTCTTGTGCACACTGAGTCAATGTATTCTTTGATTACAATAGCATGCAAGTGATCCGAGTTATTATACTATTGGTCGTTTTGCTTATGATTTTGAGATTTTGTGGATTTGATGATATGTTATTTCGTTGTATTTATGTAGACATATGTTATTGAATGGGTTCTCCTAAGTGTGTAGGACTTCATACATTGAGGATATAGAGGCATCGATGAAACCCCTTGGACTCTGGATAGATTCAGGGAGTGGATTGTTTGGGGTTTGAATGTTGTTGATGTGACATATGTACATATGATTAGATGTTATGATGAATGATTGTTATTGTTGGCATGATTCGTTGATGGATGTAGGATGACGATATCTTTCCTAATAGACTCACATTTCGAGTAGAGGGTTCATGCACAAAAACTAGAGACATTGAGGGAGAGGTGTGGAAACAACCTTGCCACAACCTACTAGCACTCCCAACATGGATCAAACTCTAGGTTAACAATTACCTAGTTCGAGAAGACCCACATTGTCATGAGGGCAGAATGTGATAGTCGCTCATGATGATTCAAAGGGGCACGCAATAAGGCAGAGGCCTTATTCCTTAGAGGCCCTTAGTCTCCCACAAGATCACTTGGTGGAGTATTGACTCCAAGGATTTGATGTTTACCAAATTCATTCAAGAGGCGAGTGGCACCCTTGGACCACGTAGTGCATCTTGAAGGGTATGTCGCATAAGGAAAACATAAAGAGGTGAGTGGCAACCTTGGAGCACGTAGTGCATCATGAAGGGAACGTCACACAAGGAAAACTGAAATAGGTGAGTGGCACCCTTGGAGCACGTAGTGCGTCATGAAGGGCTTGTCACGCAAGGAAAATGGAGAGAGGAAAGTGGCACCCTTGGAGCACGTAGTGTGTCCTGAAGGGCATGTCACAATTTTAACTGGTAAGTGAATAAACCTAGTCGACCTTAAAATGAATGAGGTGATAAGTAAAGTTTAATGACTAATTTGTCCCTTAAGAACTGTCTCCAAGCCCAGTGAATTAAAAACCTAGGTCTGAATAGAACCTTAGAACAAAAAAACAACAACTAATTAAACGTATAACTAGATTAAAGTGGAAATTTTAATTCACTAAGGTTCTTTTATAAAATTTTAATTCAGTAACATTCTTTTTATAAAATTTCAATTCACTAAAGTTTCTTTTATAACTAATAAGAGAAATTCAAACTTTAATTATTAAAGTAAAAAATAAAAATAAAATGGACGATTAAATTCATAAAAAGAGTAAATGGTTGTTTAGTTAAACTACTAATTCTAAAATTAGTTATAAAAAGGGGAAAAATAAAAGAAAAGGAAACTTAAAGAAAAAGTGAAGCTTGAAAAAAAGAGGGAAACTTAAAGAAAAAATTGAATGTCTAACTTAGTAAGAAATCTAGCCTTTGGAACTTTCTATTTATGAACTCAACTAGGAATTAAGTAAGGCGTAAGTCATTTAAGAATTGTAAGGGAATATTGGGACACCAAGGAGCATTTTTAAGAATTCTCTTGGTGGTTGAGGGAAATAGGAGTATTTAATTAATTAATAAAATAGATTTTCTGGTGCAAGTAGGGAATCATGCGACATGTGTACAGGGGAGGTTTTTCTTAATTAATTATTGAAAAAGGAATATAATGAGAATTTTGGGAAACTAATTACTGGAAATCTCTATAAAACTGATGGAGGAGGAGGATTATGGATCACATCTGGTCTGTGTAACATTACGCTGCTAGAATTTTTATCTTGACTGAAATTTCTCTTGTGGGAGTTGGGATACCCATATTGGTAATGAGTGGTAGCTTGAACTTGAGAGGCGATCTGGGTGCTAGAATTCTCTATTAATGTGTGCATGGCCCCTTTTCATCTTGGGAGGCTTAGGGAGAAGAAGAGTACCCCTAGTGTTGGCTGGGAGGTACCGGGGAGGTTTCATCAGTTGGCAAGCGTAATATGGACGGAGCATGCAGAGAACAATGACTTTGTAGCTTTCACATTTGGCTATGGTACACATGTGTATATTTGTATTGAATGGTATTTTAAATATTGGTCCTCCTCCTTCAATAATGTACTTATATTGGGTTAAAGTTTATGTTTAATCAATGTAACACTATCCAGAGATTTTATTTATATCTTTCAACAAAGTGTCTTGATGAGCACAATGTTTTATGATCATATAACTTAAAGTCATCCTAGCCTTTTTCTCACTATATTTTGAATTGATTTCCCATGGAGAACCCAAACTCTGATTGAAATTACTTCTCTGCATTTTTTTTATTGATTTAATATGAATAAAAGTAGTTTGTTTATCTTCTGTCCCTTATCATTTAAGTTATTAGTTCGTTCCTAAGAACTCGTCCAGGAGCCGAATCAAATGTCTTTCACTCCGCTATTAAATATTTAGATTCAAATGTCCTTCTTTTCTGTGCATGGATAATAAGCGAAGGATAATTTTTGACCTAGCTATTCGTCCCTTATTTATCTCTATGTTTTTATCTTATGATTAATTCTGATCTCTGCATTTTTCTTTTATGCATAATCCCCACGTCCTTCCCATAATTTTATCTCTGCATTTTCTTGAATGATAAATATCTACGCTTGAATGATTGGATTGATAAATCCATGCCTTGATAAATCTCTGCATTTGATTGATAACTCTCTGCTTGCGTTTTGATTGATAATCTCCGATCTCTGTGATTTTCCTTTACGATAAATCCCTATGTTGGATTGATAACTCTTTGCCTATGTTTGGATTGATAAATCTCTACCTTGGATTGATAAATATTTTCCTTGATAAATCTATGTGTTGGATTGATAACTCTTTTCATGTGTTTTGATTGATAATAAGTGAGCTTTGCGATTTTCCTTTATGATAAATGCTTGCATTGGATTGA
Source organism: Picea glauca (assembly GCA_000966675.3). Lineage (NCBI taxonomy): Eukaryota > Viridiplantae > Streptophyta > Pinopsida > Pinales > Pinaceae > Picea > Picea glauca. The sequence continues at coordinate 843,081 of JZKD02S0020030.1, read as the reverse complement.
TAAATCTCTGCCTGCGTTTTGATTGATAATCTTTGAGCTCTTCGACTTTCCTTTATGATAAATCCCTGCATTGGATTTATAACTCTCAGCCTACATTTTGATTGATAAATCTATGCCTTGGATTGATAAATCTCTTCCTTGGAATTATAAATATTTTCCTTGATAGATCTTTATGTTGGATTGATAACTCTCTTCCTACGTTTTGATTGATAATCTATGAACTTTGTGATTTTCCTTTATGATAAATCCCTATGTTGGATTGATAATATCTTCTTGTGTTTGAGTGATAAATCTCTGCCTTGGATTGATAAATCTCTGCATTGGATCGATAACTCCTTGCCTACATTTGATTGATAATATTTGAGCTCTGCGATTTTCTTTTATGATAAATCCCTGCGTTGGATTGGTAATCTATGCATGCATTTTGATTGATAAGTCTTATTTATGGTTAAGTCTATTGTACAATTCGTATTTAATGCATTGATTAAATAGTACCAAGGGTCAGTCATCAATTTCATGGTTTTAAATGAGGATAAATGATATGTAAATGAATGATGATAAGTTTTATTTATAACTGTCGATTTAATGTTATTACCATGGTTATTTATTGATGACAATATTTGACTATGATGGTTTTAGATTTAGTTTATTTAAAGGTTTCTCATCATAGACCCCATAGGAGAATGATATGGTGATTAGACAAAGTGGGTCTTGAGTAATAGTATATTAATGAGTGGGAATAAAAATGGAGTTCAGAAGATCAACTAGTTTATATTAAATTTTTGTCTTAACTTTAAAAGTTTCCAAGATTTTAGTGTAATAGAATGTTCATTGATTTATTAATGTTCTAATGTTAAATCATAGCTAGATTGAAAATGGAATTGCGACGACTACCTTATGGTGTAATAGTTGTTTTTAAACGTTCTTGATGTAATTTGGAGTCTTAGGCATCATGATGCCGACGCCCTCAACCTGCAGGTCGGAAGGTCCCCGTCAGCATAGGATCTTTCCTTCCTTCACGACCCGAAGAACTCTCAACAACTCTTCTATTTCCCTATCGGGAAATCTGCACCCACAACAAACTCTCAGGGGATCCCCTCTTTATACTTGGGAGATCGGATTTCGTGAATTCTCTAATCCATTGGTCAAGCATTGGTCTCTTGAATCCTCGAAACCCAACAACAGTCAACACTGACCCTTCTCTTTCCTTTTCGATATTTTCCCTATCGCGATTTCGACACTCGCTATGTCGAACAACTTGTCTCACCGACTCCCGAATCATGATTTTACGAAACTCCGATACACTCCAAACTAATGTCGACGCCCTCAACCCATAGGTCGGAAGGTCCCCATCAACACATGATATTTCCTTCCTTCACGGCCCGAAGAAATCTCAACAACTCTTTTATTTTCCTATCGGGAAATTTGGACCCACAACAAACTCTCACGAGATCCCCTCTTTATACTTGGGAGATCGGATTTCGCGACTTCGCGAATCCAGTGGTCAAGCGTTGGTCTCTTGAATCCCCGAAACCCGACAACAGTCAATGTTGACCCTTCTCTTTCCTTTTTGGGATTTTCCCTATCGCGATTTCGACACTCGCGATGTCGAACAACTTGTATCACCGACTCCTGAATCCCGATTTTTCGAAACTCCGATACACTCGCGTGATTGACTTTTCAACTGTCCTTTCGCTCCATCGACACTTCGGACATCGCGGTATCGTGAATTCTAATGCAATGTTTTCGGCACTTCACCCTACGAAACTTCGAAATGGTGTGCCACCTATCCACTTTACTAACTCTTGTGGCCCCAAACTGTTCCTTTAGCTTTTGGGATATCATGTTTCATGATTTCATGATTCTCGTTGCAACTTTTATGGGACTTCCACCCATGAAACCCCGATAGATAATTTCATGCGTAAATACAACAAACCTTGTGGATTGGATCCATATTCCTACTCCTCCTGAGCTTAGAACCCTTCGACACTTTCACGGTAGCTCCCCTGCTTCTCTGTGAGACCTGACGGCTCGCAGGACCTCACAAATCCTCCTCAGAGAACTCAAACCGTTCGTCCTTCCTGATGATTTTTGCAAACTGAACCAAGTATTCCTCCGTGAAAACATTTTCACCTGCATGCAAACTTGCGATGCCTTCTTACCATCTTTCAAGGTACAACTCTTGTGCAACCCTTTCAACGATTATAAGGCTTTACCCCTCCTGATCTTCCTTATAATTCTGAGCCTTAGAGAAGACTCTTGCACACACTCCTTGCAGCAACCTTCAGACACTTCCAAGTGTTGAATTTCCTTCGACCTTGTGCACACCTGCAACAACAGTCCTTCAATGCTTCACTCGGGTCCACAACCCTGAGACTTCGCTCAGCCTGTGCAATCCTTGCACGGATCTTGTGCCTGTCTGCACTTCTCAATGAACGAGAAAAAAAGCTACCCTATCTGAACCCCTTATCAACGCACTCCTTGCAGACACTTCGACTGCACTCCTTGCAGGAACCTTTGGCTCAGATAGAGAAACAAGTGAAACTCATTCCTACTTCCTTTCAGACTTCAAACTCAAACATGAAATCATATACATAGCATTTAAAGAAAATGTATAACAGGAAGAAAACATTCATGAGCATATCATTCAACATCAATACACAGAGAACAAACACGAAACCATGAATTTGAATCAAACTCTTTCTATTAATCCAAATATCTATACATGGGTGTTCTTACACAGCTCCTTGCATGCTCTTCTATGTTCCTTTTTCTCTAATTCTGTTACAATACACAATGAGGGTGTCTATATCCTGTTTCCCTCTTGCATTCTAAAACTGTCTAATCTAGAATTGAATTCTACCTACTTGAATTAACTACTTTAAATGCCTTCTATCTACTAAGGACGAGAGCGAATCGCTCAAGGTCCATTTACATTATACAAGTGCGCTTCATTAAATTGCCACATTTATGTTTGTGCATCAACTCGAAGAGAATTTCAAAATTTGTGTTGGCTTGTCCAGCTGTCCTTTGCTTCCGCGTTGGCTCGCTTGATGTTGGTGATGCTCCTGCATTACATCATAATGAAATGAGTTTAATGTCTTTGTTATCCTCACAACGTAGGAATTATTGAAGGAATGTCCATAGAATTAGGTGAAAGGAATTAGATGACCTAAGTGTTATAAAATTCTTGGGGAATATATTTAATTTGGAATATATTTATGATTGATTTTTTCTTAAAACTACTTACTAATGTTGGAATGTATCGTAGACGGAAATTGTGTCAAACAATTGTTTTATGTCATGTGTAATGTACTAGTGTATAATGTTTTGTAGGTAGTAATTGTGTCAATTAACTAATGTATGTATTGTAGTAGAATTTCATGCCACACCATGAATACTTGATAATTAATATTGTTGGTTGATCATTGTTTATCTTTTCGTTTCAGTTTATTTGATGTATGGATTTGCATCGACAATTATGAACTTTAATGTTGATCATGTTTCGTGCTGTTTATGTCAATGCATTGGTTTTATGTTGTTATTTATTTCGATGATGTGTCACTTCAAGTTCTTTCAATTTGTGTGACGAATCTATTATCCTAATGAAAACAAAATTTACCCTTTTTACCTCATTGTTCGTTGTCATCACAGAGGGGGAGTTACAATCCTGCATCAATACACCATTTCCAACTAGTATTTGTGAGCTCAAGGATTGAGCCACCTCCATGCAGGGGATTTGAGTAGTATCTTTCAAGTTACCAAATATGGAAAACTACACCCTCTTACCTCATAAACAAATCTTGAGAGGAATTAAATTAAAAGGAAAGAAAACTATTGCATAGGGTTTCTCACCTCAATAGATTATATGGATATCCATTTGTTATAAATGTTGTTATGTAGTAGAGAGAGCACCTACCAAGGGAGAGCTTCAAAATCCATTTTTGAAGAGAAGTAACATTGGGATTCATGACCAAATAAGTGAGAGCCAAGATAAGGTGAGCCCAATGACAACCAACACTAGATATAGGGTGTTTTATCCAATCCAAGTGTCAAGAGTTAGAAGTAAATCCTATGAAAATTCTGTGATGGTTAGCATATGCACACCTTCACTTAAACCATGCAAAATAAATCATTATTTATGGTACATGTGATGATCTTTGTGTGGAAATGATAGGAACATGATGTGAAATGATGCATATGAGATATAGAGAAGTTGATAAGAGGTAAATAAGTGAAAGGATAATCTTGGTACTAATTTTCTAGATTTACTCAGTTGTCAATAATTAGTGGTTCCGTAAGATAGGTAATAAAAATAATAATATGAATTTTTGAATATCTTCTCACACTTATTATTTGAAATGGGATTTTTAGCTCCAACATTTTATTAAGGAAAAATAACACTATTTTACTAGCCCTGGAGCTCTGGTATTTTTTTATCACTACTAAAAGAAAACATACCTAAAGAAATTTTAGTGTTGGTACTTTTAATAAAATATGATTTATATTTTGTGTTACCTATTATTATCCCAATTGTCGTTCAAATAGGGATGGAATATTATAAATTATATTCTTTATAACCTGTAATGTCCCCCACCTCTTAGAGAGGTGATGAGGCGACTCAGTGGCCTGGGAACCCCCACTAGGTCATAGTCTCACACTAAAGGGGGGAAAGTCAAGAAGTTAAAAGTTATATTTTTAAGTTGACTTAAGAAAGGAAAAGGATAAAGGAGTAAAAGATAACTCAACAAAAGAATAGAATATTAACCCTAGGATTTAACCTCCCCACCTCTTAGAGAGGTGATGAGGAGACTCAGTGGCCTAGGCACCCCCACTAGGTCATAGTCTCACACTGAAGGGGGGAAAGTGAAGAAGTTAAAAGTCATATTTTTAAGTTGACTTAAGAAAGGAAAAGGATAAAGGAGTAAGAGATAACTCAACAGAAGAATAGAATATTAACCCTGGGAGTTAACCTAACTCAACAGAGAATTAGAAGGAAAAGTATAAGTAAGAGGCTGGGGTGCACCAATGACTCATTCTGGTTTTGGATTAGCATTTGCTATTACTCTTGAGCATTCAGTTTGGGGGTTTGCTGTACAAACCCTTGTGAGAAACTCAGTGGTGAAATATCCACTCTCCTTGTTCTGCATCTTGGTCTCATGGATGAAAGAATCCTCCACACCATTCTAGTCTCAGCGCATCTTCATATAGCACTTCAGTAGGTAGCGAGTCGTACTATTCTTATGTTTCCAGCAAGGGTTCACCATCAGCTAGAGGGAGGTTTGATCCAGCTTATCCTAAGGACCAGGGGCCATTCCAACAGTTGGGTTTTGTTTGTAGGGGTAGGACCAGCAGTTTGAGGGATTTATCATTCTACATTTGTCTGCAGATTGGGACGTCTTGGAGCCATAGGGGACGTCCTGTAATTCAGTAAAACTCAGATCTAGGGAGATCTGCTTGAGATCTGAGTATGAAAATTCTCCCATGGGATTCTCATAGCCTGATTTATATTCTTGGAGAGTTTCAGAGCATTTGGAGGCCTCCTTCATCAAGGCTAAACCAGCTAGGGTTTTAGTCATCCAGTGGGGCACCCCATTCAGTGGGAAATTCAGATCTACGGGGTTTGAGAGTGGATTTCAGAATTTGGACATCTGGGTTGTCCTTACGGTTTCCCGATCTATCATTTGGAATATTTCTTGGGATTATTGGACACTTTTGGTAGCAGGGAAAAATTATTGAGGGATTCAACATTCTAGTAGGACATGGCACTTTCCATCTTGGAGGTTGAGCATTAGTACGACTCAGATCTGCTTGATTCAGTCTTCACTGTATATCCATCCTTTGGAGGCTTATTTTGTATTGTCAGGAGCATTTTGTAGCAGGTCATATCTATTTCTTGTACGACCATCTGAGGTTTATGCCAGATTGACCATCTATTGTATTGATCTTACATTGCTCATAACAAAAAGGTCAGATCTTTGCTTGTGCTTCTACATATCAAATATATTGTGATCTCCATGTGTTGATGAATCTTGTATGCACTTAATAACTCAATAAATTAGTAGTAGTTAGTGATTCCAAGAAAGAATTTGGCTTGGGATCATTACATAACCTATAGAAAATAAAGTTAACTATAAAGATGAATTGTGAGTCTAAAATACATCGAATAAAGAGGAGGAATATATGATTGCAATAGGAACCTATGATTGGTCAAAGTGTACACATGCATGCACAACAACCATAGGGATACTGCGCATGCCAAATTGGCATGCACAACAACCCTATGGCTGCTAGTTACCTCAAAAAAAATGAGTACAATTTTTGGCCCTATATCTATCCCATAAGTGACAATTTCTTCCAAATGCTTATGAACAAATGGGAAACTACCCAAGGCACCAATTATAGCAAGGAATGAGAGAAAATAAATATTATTGGGATATCAAACCACTTTCTCAATTTGGCATGAATAACAACCCTACAGTGCATGCCAAATTGAGAAAGTGGTTTTATAGCCGAAGAATAGTTATTTTCTCTCATCCCTTGTTATAATTGGTGCCTTGGGTATTTTCCCATTTGTTCATAAGAATTTGGAAGAAATTGGAACTTAAAGGATAGGTCTAGGGACCATTTCTTGGATTACTGAGGGGGGGGGGGTGAATCAGTAATGAGAAAGTATACCAATTATTAATCCTTTAAACAACAATGTATATTCTTTTACTTATTAAAACATGTTCATTTGTCCATCATCAATATATTACTGTATCATAAGAATTAACATTCATCAGTGCATAATAAACAATAACAAACACATCCACACAATGCAGAATACAACAATATTTACGTGGAAACCCAATGCAGGAGAAAACCGCCAAATGATTTTATTATATGTCAAGAATTACATTCAAGTAAACACCAATTTCCAATTCTCCAGTTGCAACTAGAAGGAGGCTCCGACCCCGTAATTTCTCAGGATACACCATGAGGGAATATCCAGCTTCCCAATTCTCTAGCTAAAACCAGAAGGAGGCTGCAACCCCTTATGTTCTTTCGGTACAACCAGAAGGTGGCTACAACCACCTATCCTTTTCCCATCCAAATTCCCTGAAATATAAATGTGAAATGTAGAAAATATGTCATTGTCATTGAATCAACCAATCCCACTATCAACCTATCATTGTCAACCTATACCAATCAACCTACACCAAATGACCTTTACCAATAACTTGAACCATACATCAACCATGAATGAACATATACCATCAACAAGTGCATCAACCGTGCACCAAATATGTACCAATCATGAATCAAATACAAATAAACTATGACTCATCAAGATGTACCAATATCATCAACTATACACCTCATGTATTGACGCAACCCTCCTAACCCGTAGGTCAAAAGTTCATGCACACAAGATCTTTCCTCTTCCACTGGCCTGAAGAGCTTCCGAAAATGGCTCTCCTATTTCCCTTTCGAGAAATCTGCACCCACAAATAACTTCAAGAAATCCCCCCCCTTATACATTGCGAGATCAAACTTCGCACTTTTGCGAATCTAGTGGTCAAGTGCCTTGTCTCTCAATCTCCGAAACCCAAAAACAACCAACACTCGACCTTTTCTCTCTCTATTTCTCATTTCTCCTTATCGCGATTTCGAGGGTTGCGATGTCAAGCAACTCGTCCCCTCGACTCCTGAAACCTGATTTACTGAAAATTCGATACACTTGCAAGGTTGACCTTTCAACAGCCGTTCACTCCGTTGGGACTTCAGACTTTGCGATTTCGCGAATCCTGATGCAAAGATTTCAGAACTTCAGCCCACAAAAATACGAAATGGTCAACGAAATTGACTTCTCTATCGGCAGTGCACCACCTGTCTGCCCTGCCGATTCCTATGGCCCACACACTCCTTTCACCTTCGGGACTTTGCACTATGTGATTTCACAAGTCCTAATGCAAATATTTTGGGACTTTGACTCACAAAACTACGAAATAGGAATCCACAGGTAAATCCAACGGCTACTGTCAGCTTGAATCTATGCTCTACTTCTCCTGAGCTTGAACCCCTCGGAAGAAATCACCGTAACTCCCGTACTCTTCTGTGAGATCTGACAGCTGGCGGGACTTCGCAAATTCTCCACAGAGAATTTCGACCATCCATTTCTTTCATTAAGAACTTTTGCACAAACTAAGCAAAGTATCTCTCTCCATGGAACTTGTCCTCCTGCAGCACGACGTCGCTACGCCTTCCTTCAATTTTTTCAATGTACTTGGCCTCTTTCCTCCCTTTGACTCGTTCGAAGGTTCAAATCCTTCTAAGTTGTTCCACGACTTTGAGTTTTTCATAAAACTCCTGCTCGCACTCCTTGCGGTATACCTTCAAACACTTCCAAGTGTTGAAATCCTTTTGACTCCGCACACTCCTTGTAGCAACAGTCTCTCAATACTTCATTTAGGTTACAAGACCTGAATATATACTTTGCCTATGCACACCTTGCACATCTCTGGTGCCTAGCTGCACTTCTGAGGGAATGAGAACAAAGGCTATCTTATCTGAGCTTTCAGAGATGAACCTCTGAACCCTTTGTCAACGCACTCCTTGCGGACAATTCAACTACACTCCTTGCAAGAACTCTTGCTCAGATAGAGAAACAATTGAAACTCATTTCCCTTACTCTCTCCTCTCAGATTTCAAACATTCAACAAGAAATCATTCATACATAGCATAAAATAAATTGCATGACAGAAAGAGTAAAACCATGAACATACGATTTAGCATACGCATACGAGAAACAAATACAACGCCATGAATTTGAATTAAGACTTCTTCTATTAAGTCAAATCTATGTACATGGGTGTTTTTCAAACACAGTTTCTATGTTCCAGCTCTGTATGCTCTTTTTTCTTGGTAATGTTCTTTCACTATCATACAATAATACAATGAGGGTTTCTATATCCATTTTCCCTCCTTCATTCTAAACTGTCTAATCTATGCATTAAATTATATCTTCTTGCATTAACTATCATAAATGCCTTCTACCTACTAAGGACGAAAACAGATCACTCAAGGTCCGTTTACATTTTACAAGTGTGCCTTCCACTTGATGAATTCATTACTATTTCAAGACATTTTCAATATTTGCGCTGGGTGCTTTTCCAGCTGTCTTTTATCTCCGCGTTGGCTTGCTTGAGATGCTCCTGCATCATACTCCCTGGCTTGAAAATTTTCATGGGCTCCTATCCATGAGCTCGTGTATGGTGTGTCCACGACTCTAGATTTCTGCTTCATTCTCCCAGCTGGAATCTTCAAATGGATGTCCCTTCCACTTGACCAAATACTCAAAGTATTTCTTTCGCCTGGTCTTCTTGCTGACCCTTTTGTCCAGTATGCGGTTGTTATCCACATTTTTGGTTATCGAGATGATGACATAATAATGACATGGTGATAGAAGATCTGACTCTTCATTAAGATCATTTTCATGAAGAAAGTTACACTTATCAGCTTC
>JZKD02S0020030.1:801064-822668 GCA_000966675.3 Picea glauca | reverse complement strand
AGTATCAGGCTTCTTAATAGGAAGCTCCTCGGTGCATTAAACTCATGCACTATTCATCATACTGGCTTACACCCTCTCCTCACGCGACCACCGACGGTGACCACGATCCAAATTTAAAAGGCGCTTCGCATTTCGCGATTTCGGAATTCCCATTGCAAGGAATTATGTTTCCTTGATTCCCGAAATCTGAAAACCCGAAAGACCAAGGCTAAGGTTTTCTCGACTCTTTCATCTACATGACCCTTTTCTCGGAATCTGGGGTCAATTCTCAGAAACGCATCAGGATCCCGCATTTCGGTGAATCCGTGGACAACGCTCTACCGTTTCCCAAACTTCTATTCTATGCGGGCTCGACAAGTCTGGATCCCACAGTCCAGATCTCTCTGGTAATCATCGGTCCTGATTAACTCGGTGATTTACCTGGCACGACTTTGGGAAGTCTATGCTTCCATTTTCCCCATAGACGAAACCTCAAAGCTCTAGATCAATGGCTCTTGTTGATTCTGATCTAACGGATATTATTCCTCGTGAGCTTATGAGTGATGAGAGGTTATCATCCTTATCTTCCCCACTGATTAATTAGGTCTAATAGTCACCAACGGATCTCCAACCGACGGTTGTGATCATGTCGCGATTTCGCATTTCATGACTTCGAGACTTCTATTATGGAGAACCTCGAATCCTTTGATATCCATAATTGCGAAATTTTCTCTGGACGATCAATGGTCCAATTCGCTCCTTGATCATCAGCTATGATCTTTTCATGAATTTCTCATTGCCTCTCCCAAGCCTTTTGGTCTTGCGAAATTCCGGTATCTCCTTGCAACTAACCAGTGTGCTACTTCACGAGATCGAACAACCCGAAACGCTTCGGTTTTTTCTGAATGGCTCTTGACTTTAGATCCCATCCAATCTTCAAAATTCTTTTCTGAAGGATTTATCCTGTTATATCTTCTGGGATTTTTAATTTACTTACAGGACTAATCTCATAGTCCTAACTCATACGGGTGTTACCCTCTCTTTATGGAAACAACCAACAAGGGTCACTCTTGGGAATTAGCAACAATCCCAAAGGACTCCTCAAACAGGTTATCCTCATTGTCGATTCTAACCATTATAGGTTAGGTAAATATGACCTTACATATTTTCACTAGTCCTCTCATTCATGAGGAATTATATGCTCAGGGTTTAGTTTCTTAATAATACAGTGGTCATAACTTTATAAGGATCCTACCAGTCCTTACCAGATTTCCCAAACCATGAAGGGGTTCTTCCTTTAGGTATTAATCCTTACCTAACCAGCCATCTTAATCACAAGAGACTCTACCTACTTTAGTAGGTAACCATTGTTATGCTAAATCAGAACAACTCAGTTCATGTCCCTTGTCTATCTCGTGCAACTTCATAGCATCATTTATTCCACCGCTGTTATTTGCACTCAGATCTTATCCGTAATAATGATCAGTGCACCCTTACTCCTATGAGAGTAGTTACCATTTTAACAGAGGGGTTATAGATATTTCCAAATTATAGTTTCATTCTGCAGTCCTTCTCCTTAAAGAGAAACGCAGATAACAATATCTTCTAATGCGGCTCGTGCCTGAGCCCAAGCAGGCCAAGTGTTGTAACCATCCTCTGATACCACTTTGTCAAATACCCACTACCCAAATTGGATTTTTCCAGAATTCTGCAGAATCAGAAGCCCTAAATATCCATGGAGGTCTAGCGTAAGCTAGCCCTTTCTCTCTCTCTTTTTTCCCATGTAATCGTAGGTCACGATCACAGTCCAAATAAACATAGTGTCTTTTGTATTTCGCGTCTTGGCGCTACGGTAATGTTAAACCGTTTGGCTCTGCAACTGCCAAACCCTAACATGGCTAGCGACTGACTAATAGGAACAGGCCCCATCGTATAGTTAAGTGGAGTATAGGTGGCATAAGGGCAGGTGCGACACGATAGCCGACAGGATAGGAGGGGAACCCACTTCACACAACACACTATTCCGGACCACACCCCCCCCCATTAAAGGTAGAATGGAAAGGGGGCTCCAGAATGCATCCTCAGCTGTAGATCTGGGCGGCTAGACTCTGGCCATCCATATCTACTCGTAACTTATATAATTATGCATTCACGCCCCAGCTTAAAGCCGACATCTCTTCCTCACATCGGACGGTTGTTACAGACCCTAAATTCTCCAAAGGAATCTCGTCTGTTCAACGGGACTTAGCCAACTTCTATCGTCTCTTCATTATGGGTCAGGATTTGTCAAGGCAAGAGATTGAGATTTTTTCAACGGAACTCCTGAATCCCTGATCCCCGATTTCCCGAAATGGGTAATCTCTCAACACGTCGCCTCCTTAAATTGGACGGTCCACAACTTCTTCAGGGTTTTAACCCAGGAAAGTCCCGATCCCTTGTCGCCAAGAATCCCGATATCGCGATTCTCGATTTCCCGAAATGGGATATCTCATGACACGTGGCCTCCGTCGATCAGACGACGCAGATCTATCCCAGGGTTTTCACCATGGAAAATCCCGAGCTCTTGTCCACAAGAATTCCGATTCCGCGATTCCCGATTTCCTAAAATGGGAGATCTTACGACACGTGGCCTTCATCAATCAGAAGACTTAGGTATATCACGGGGTTTTCACCCCTATACACTGGGGTTTTAACCCTCGGGTAACTCCTGACAGATCGAATGACTGTCGGGTTTTTCCGCCGAGATCTGATGGCTCAGACAGATTCCCTACTTGTGGGCTCTGCCACGACTTCCTGGACATGGAAAATCAATAGTCCGGATGTTCTCATGGACCTTGGGGATCTACGATCCCGATTTCTTTGCTACCCACGAAGACACAGAGAAACCAAGTGGTAAAGCAGTTAACACCCTACTTTCTCCTACCAAATCTAATGGTCACGAGTGACCACCGATTTCTCGATGGAATCTCATCCATCGATCAATACCTGTCAAGGTTGAGGTACTCAACAATCCATCCTCTCCTTCCTATCTAACGGACGTGAGCGACCACAGATCTCCCGATGGAATCTCGTTCGTCGATTTGATAATTATCAGGGATTTATTAAGGCCTTTCTCCTTCACATCCTCCTTCCAGGTTCTTGATGGCTTTTCCAAGAAGGGTATCTCTATGGGGAGGTTCACCGAGGGCACTATCTGAGGCAGATAAGGGTATCTTTCTCCCAAGGACCAGACATGAAGTCTAAATTAGATCAGTATGCATATAAACAACAATTTAAGAGAACATAAGCCATACATAGTATTTCCATCTAAACATACAACTATCAGTACTGATCAAGACACCATACAAATATCCTTATAATGAAATCATTCACAGTTTCACAGCTTATGACCATAAATGTCAGAATACATATATATATATTTCAAGATGCCAGAGGAAAAACACTTATCAGAAATAACACGAGAGGTTATGCAACTCTTGAGAGGGGTACTCGTTTCCACCCAACCGTAGGTGTAGCGATTCCCAGCGGATTTACCAATAGCCACCCCCGAGCTGAGACCACGATGCTATGAGACTGCATCCCTCTTTGCCAGTGACTAGGAGCGAATATTTCAATCCTTCCTCTCTGCTATCACTCACTCTGCATATCGCCATAGTTCTCCCCTCGCGTCTTCCCCCCAATCGCTTCTACCCCAAACCTTATCCTTTTGCGAGGTTGTGTGTGACATGATTACCCTCGCACTGGTCAGGCTTGACGGCTCTACGAATAGGCGGTTCACCTCCCATCCCTCATTAAACCATATACCTACCATCCTACGAGACATTTAATTCAGGGCCAGCGAGCCGCTTTTGGTTTTCCAGGCCAGTGGAGTCCAAATACGGTATTAATCCTCGGTGGAAGTTAACGCCACCTTTCCAGGTTCCTTCCACCGCCATCGTGGTCTCTTTTCAGCACATCCCCTCTCAGCAGTTCTGCAATATAAATTCATAATGTTATTTACATTCATCGACCTTGTTCATAAGGTGAATTCACATCATACATTCACATTTTCATCATGCTTTATCATGGTAATTCCTATGTTAGGATTAATTACAAATTTGGGGGAAACAGGGTGTTTCAAGTTACAAGACCTGAAGCTCTACTCGGCCTGCGCACACCTTACACGACTCTGGTGCCTAGCTTCACTTCTGAGGGAATGAGAACAAAGACTATATTATCTGAGCTTTCATAGATGACCCTCTGAACCCTTTGTCAACGCACTCCTTGCGGACAATTCAACTGCACTCCTTGCAGGAACTCTTGCTCAGATAGAGAAACAATTGAAACTCATTTCCCTTACTCTCTCCTCTCAGATTTCAAAAATTCAACAAGAAATAATTCATACACAGTATAAAAGCAATTGCATGACAGAAAGAGTAAAACCATGAACATACCATTTAGCATACCCATACAAGAAACAAATACAACGCCATGAATCTGAATTAAGACTTCTTCTATTAACTCAAATCTCTGTACATGGGTGTTTTTCAAACACAGTTTCTCTGTTTCGGCTCTGTATGCTCTTTTTTCTTGGTAATGTTCTTTCACTACCATACAATAATACAATGAGGGTGTCTATATCTGTTTTCCCTCCTTCATTCTAAACTGTCTAATATACACATTAAATTATATCTTCTTGAATTAACTATCATAAATGCCTTCTACCTACTAAGGACGAGAGTGGATCGCTCAAGGTCCATTTACATTTTACAGGTGTTCCTTCCACTTGATGACTTCATTAATGTTTCAAGACATTTTCAAAATTTGCGCTGGGTGCTTTTCCAGCTGTCTTTTATCTCCGCGTTGGCTCGCTTGAGATGCTCCTGCATCATGTATGTGCCAAATCATCAACTACTTGTCTCAATGATGTAACCAACATGTACCTCAACCATATACCAAAGACATACACCAATATATCCAACAAAATTTATCTAACAATTCATCACTCTATCCATAAATCCAATACCATAAACCATTACATCAAACCATGTGCCACAACCTCACTGTTATACAACCTCTATCTGTAACATACCTCAACCAAAATCCCTCATCAATTTCATCATCAAAGTATGATTTGTAACTTTGGAACATACCTCATGTATATGATCACATACCTGCAAACCTTCCTTAACTTTAACACCAAGACAATAGAATTTTCATCAAACTTTACTTTAGTCTGTCATGACTAATTTTGGATTAGTCAACAACCCTAAATTGAAACAATCATAAATATGTACCTATAATGAATAGAGATCTGAACATAGTACACACTGTTCTTCAGTGTCATTTCTGCAATTCTTCCAAGTTTCAATGCTTGGAGCCTCCGAGAAAAGGAGTTATAGCAAAAATGGCATACCTTGCTAAATTATGGCTTATTCTAGAGAGTGAAATTGTAGAGCATGCCCCACATGGAATATTTGTTTCATAGATCTGAAAATGGTACAAAACATACTACAGAATGTATTGTAACCAATACATTTTGTCTTAATGAATTTGGATCTATTATGAATAAGTGATGATGTTTTTACTCGAAACACTTGTTTTAGACTAGTTTCTGGACTAACCACAAACACTATTTTCCACGCAGCGTAACTCAAAAAATACAATGGCCCACAAGATAAAAATTTTATCACACTTACTTGGATATGTTTTCTCAATGGTCTCCATATTTCTCTCTCTGAATCATAGTAGAAAAAAAATTATTACAAAAATGGTGAGAAGTCCTGTAAATAACATACCTTAGAAAGCATCATCAAAAGTCTTTATCCTCGTTTACATTTCGGCCTTATTTACTTAACCCTTCCTTTGACATTCTCCTTAGATATCCTTTGGTTACCTCAGTCACTTTTAGATATTCAATATTCATAATAGATACTAACGGGAGACCCTTTCTCTCTTATTTATACTCTCCAAGTAGCTTCCTCTAGAAGTATCCATTTAACCACTTTGTCCACTTAGCCACTTTTTCCACTTAACCAACTTTGTCCACTTAGCCACTTTTTCCACTTAGACAGTTTGTCCACTTTTCCACTTGTTCCACTTAGCCACTTTGTCCACTTAACCACTTTATCCACAAATAGTAAACTCTCCAATTCTAGTTGTAACTAATTTATTTTTAATTGTTTTGTTTTTGCAACCACTTAAACCCATGACTAACCAATTTGACTGGTCAACTTATTCTAGGATAATCTAGAATAATTTGACTTCTTTGACCTTCTAGGATCTTCTAGATAACTCATGAGGGTTCTCCAAATTCACGTGGCCATAACTCTCTAACCGTGAGGAGTTATGTGGCATTCCACATATCACCAGAAATGGAATGACAAGTACTATCCATCTCAAATAGTATTACCTATAAATTTACTGATCCTCATTCTCTTATGTCACATACCCACTACACAAATCAAACTTTTTCGTTGATTTCTCAACAATCAGAATCCCTGAAGTCCTACATGGCTTAGCGCAGGATAGCTCTTTCCTTTTTCCACCTCCATATGATTGTAGTTCACGACTATGGGCCGAATCAACATGGTGTCTTTTCGCACTTCGCTACTCAGTGCTACCAGAACGTCGAGTCGCTCGACTCTGCAAACCCCAAAGCTTGAAACAGCGAAACGTCGAACCCCGACGGGGCTAGCGAGGGGCAAGTTTCTCTCTTGGGGTCTTGTCTACGCGACCCTATACGGTGTCTATGTGCTTAAGCCAACCAATAGATTATCGACTTTTCGCGATTCGGGGAATCGCGATACACGACTTCTACCTTTCCCCATTCAAATCCCTGAAACTTATGAGGTCTCCAAATTTTCCCTTCAAAGGGAGATCGACGGCCGTAAGACTCCCCTTATCCAACGGTATGGATCCTTTCAGGGTTTCGGTACTCGGGATTTTGAAATGCAATGACTACGCGACTCTTCGTCATTCAAATATCTGAATTCCGATATGGACAGTCCTGTAAGAGATCGATGGCTCTTAGGAGCATGGATCCAACGGTCCACAGGATTTTGAGTATCAGGATTTTGTGACTCGCGAAGGCAAGGTTTCTTTCCTTTTGGTTCCCCGGATGCCGAAATGCCGAAACATCGACCGACAACCACGTTTCCCTTTGATGGATGGCGACGACCCTCAACGAAGATCGACAGTCGTGGTCTTTTTGGGATGATCAATGTTCATGATCAAATCCCAACTTTTCTCAATCTTAATCACACCTCACGCCATTTTGAGGCTTCGGTGATCAGAATTTCGCGATTCGTGAAGACAAGGGTTCTTTGCCCTTTTGTTTCTCGGGTGTCAAAATGCCGAAGCGCTTACCAAAGGCCACATGTGCTCTATAAATGGACGGTCCAGGAACTTCCATGGACCATGGGGTCTATGGTCCCAATTCCTTCATCTCTTGCAAGGGAAAAAGAAGGGGTCGTTGCATTAATGCCTGTGTCTCTTTCTTAAATCAAACGGTCATTACAGACCCTGGGATCCTCTGAAGGGATCCTATTCGTGCATTGCTTGCAAAGGTGGAGAGGGGTCGAGGAATTATCATCCACGTGTCCTCCCTCAGATGAACAGTTCTCGTTGTTTCGCGATTTCATGACTTGCGACTCCCAGTGATGCAAATCCTTTGTCAACTCGAATCCCCAGTATCTGAAATACCAATGGACTCTTGATCTCTCCCACGTGTGTTTCACGGATGGACGATCTAGATCTATATCGAGACTTTCACCATGGAGTGTCCCTATTCCTTTTCATCAAGACTCCCTGGATCCTAAATTCTGAATCCCCTATACCGACTCCTATCTCGGGACTTTTTCCCTTGTTCACAAGGGCTTAACCCTCATGCATCTCTTAACAGATCCAACGACTGTCAGGTTTTTCTAGCTAAGGTCTGATGGATCAGATCTGTCCCACGTCGCACACTCTCCCACTAATTCCTAGACGTGGAAAAATACACGATCCAGATGTTCTCATGGACCTTGGGGATCTACGATCCAGATTTCCTCACTATTCATGAAGATAGAGGAGAAAGGGGAAATGTATGCAACGCCCTTGTTTCTTTCGTCAATCTAAAGATTGTGAATGACCATGGATCTTCCGACGAGATATCGTCCGTCGATCGATACTTATCCCTACGATGCTACTTTAGGATTTTAAGAGGTTCATTCCTCCTCGTACAGGGTTGTTAAGACTTGCACATTCAAGTCCTTTTTCCAGGTTCTTGCTAAACTTTTCCAAGGAGGGAATCTCTATGAAGAGATCTATTCCGAGGCATTCCTGGAGACAGATAAGGGGAAACAGATTCCTGAGAACGGACTAGAAGTTTGACTTGGTTCAACTTATGCATAATTAAATTCATTTATCAACATAAGTCATGCGTGGTTTTTTTGTTATAAGCATATTTCTACCATTTCTTATCAAAACACTGCACAGACATGCTTATACTGTAATCATTCACAATTTCACAGTTTATGAGCATATATGTCATCATATGGATTTGAAGATGCAATATGTAAAACACTTATCAGAAATAACACCAGAAGTGAGTGCAACTGCTGAGAGGGGTGCTCGTTTCCACCCAACCGTAGGCTTAGCGACTCCCAACGGATTTACCACTAGCCACCCCCGAGATGAGACCACGATGCTGTGAGACTTCGTCTTTGGTTTCTAGTGACCAGGAGTGAAGGTTGCAATCCTCCCTCTCTACTATCACCCACTCTGCATATCGCCATATTTCTCCCCTCGCATCTGCCCCCAATCTCTTCCACCCCACACCTTATCCTCTTGCGAGGTTGCGTGTGGTGCGATTTCCCTCGCGCTGATCAGTCATGATGGCTCTACGGATAGGCAGTTCACCTCCCCATCCCTCATTAAATTTTTGAGGAGCCATCTACCTGCCAGCCGGCGAGACATTTAATTCAGGGCCAACAAGCCGCTTTTGGTTCTCCGGGCCAGTGGAGTCCAAATACGGTATTAATTTTCGGTGGAAGTCAACGCCACCTTTCCAGGTGACTTCCAATGCCATCGTGGTCTATTTTTCTGCACATCCCCTCTTAGCAGTCCTGCAATATAAATTCATAATGTTATTCACAGTCATTGACCTTTTCCACAAGGTCCATTTACATCACATATTCACATTTATGATTTTTCCACAGTTCTTGGCCAGTCCAATTATTTTTACAAACTGGGCGAAACAGGGTGTTACAATTACCTCCCCCTTAAAAGGAGCATCGTCCTCAATGTTCTTATCTACTAACATGAATTGCATGTACATAAGTAAAAAAAATCGGATATGCCTGTCTCATGGCATCCTCCATTTCCCATGTAGCCTCATCTGGGCCAAAATGTTTCCACTGCACCTTGACTTGTGCAATGGTTCAGTTCCAGATCAGGGTTTCCTTTCTATCCGGTATGCATTGGGGTTCTGGTAGAAATTCTCCCTCCGGTTCCACTTGGATCACAGACTAGTCAATTATATGATTAGCATCATGTACATATTTCTTCAATAATGAAACATGAAAAACATTATGTTCTTTTACTGTGGGAGGAATTGCTAGCCGATAGGCTACAAGTCCCACTCTATCTAGAACCTGAAAGGGTCCACAATACCGGGGTTCCAACTTGGCACAAGCTCCCATTTTCAGGGAACTCCTTCCGAGCTTAATTCTGAGATACACATGGTCTCCCATTTTGAATTCCTTTGGAGTTCTCTTCTGATCAACATAAATTTTCTTTCAGTTCTGAGCGACCTTCAGATTTTGTTTTATCTGAGTCACTTGTTGTTCCATTTCTCTCAACATGTCGGGTCCAAAAGAGATCCTATTTATAGGATTACTCTAGATGATTGAAGTATTACACGGCCTACCATAGAGGACCTCGAAGGGACTCATATTTAAGGATGCTTGGTAGCCGTTGTTGTGGGCAAATTCTATCAGTGGCAGGTAGTCTTCCCATTTCTTGGGTTGATGCATTACATGCATCCTTAACATATCTTCTAATATTTGGTTCACTCTTTCTGTCTGTCTGTTGGTTTGAGGGTGATAGGCGGTGTTGAACAATAATTTGGTCTCCAATCCATCCATCAGTGATTTCCAAAATTTGGAAGTAAATTTTGTGTCTCTATCATATATTATCTCTCTCGGCATACCGTGTAGTTGGAATACCTCTTTCATGAATATCTGGGCGATATCTATTGCCTTGCAGGATGATTTGACGGGGATGAAATGAACAGACTTTCTCAACTTATCCACCACCACAATAATGGCATCATTCTGTTTGGTTTAAGTTGGTAATCCAGTGATAAAATCCATGGATATGGTTTCCCATTTCCATTCTGGGATGGGTAAAGGGTGTAATAGTCCTGTTGGGTCTTGATGTTCTGCTTTAACCTGTTGGCACTCTATGCATTGGGCCAAATATTTGTCTATGCATTTCTTCAAGCTAGGCCAATAAAATTGTTTTCGGGTGGCAGTGATCATTTTCTGGTATCCTGGGTGACCAGTGTAGGGTCTTTTATGTAGTTCATCCATGATGAACCTCTTCAAGTCGTCACGATTTGGAACATACATTCTATCTCTGTAGGTGAGCAGACCTCCTTTGATCATCTGGTAGCCTTCATATTTTACCCTAGCGGGTTCTTGCGGTAGGTACAGGTTCACAGTTTGAACGAAGGGGTCTGTCTCTTGTGCATTTCTAACGTTGTCCTTGACATCTATCTCGCAGGTACTCACGGCTACCAGGTGAATTGTTTTCATGCTTTTGCTAAGGGCATCGACCACCCTATTTTCCTTCCCTTTAATGTGTTTGATTTCAAAATCAAATTCACTAAGGAGGGACATCCATCTAGCTTGTCTAGCATTGAGCTTTAGTTGGTCGAACAAATACCATAGTCCACTGTGATCTGTCATAAGTACAAATTTCATTCCCAAGAGGTAATGCCTCCACATTTTCAAGGCATGCACTATGACATCCAGTTCTAGATCATGAGTCACATAGTTGACTTCATGTTCATTCAATTTTCGGGATTCATAGTAGATCACACTTCCTGCTTGCATAAGGACTCCTCCGAGCCCTTCCTTACAGGCATCTGTGCACACAAGGAAGTAAGCTTATGGGTCAATGATTTTCAACACGGGTGCATGTGTTAGTAGATATTTCAAGGTTTGAAATATTTCTTCACATTGTTGTGTCCACAAGAATTTTGTACCCTTCTTCTGAAGGGCAGTGATTGGACACCCAATCTTGGAGAATCTTTTTATAAATCTTCTATAGTATCCTGCTAATCCCATAAAGGATATGATGTCTGAAACATCCTTTGGGGTAGGCCATTCCATGATAGACCCGATCTTGTCAGGATCTACTGCTACACCTTCCTTGGACAGAACATGTCCCAAGTAATGTATTTGCTTCTGAAGGAAGTCACATTTGCTGAGTTTAGCATAGAGTTGATGCTCTCTTAGCACTTGCAGCACAATTCTAAGATGCCTTCATGTTCTTCTCTATTCTTAGAGTAGATTAATATGTCATCAATGAAAACTAGTACAAATTTATCTAAAAATCTACTGAGTACATTGTTCATTAAGCACATGAAAGTGGCAGGGGCATTGGTTAACCCAAATGGCACTACCATAAACTCATAATGACCATACCATGTCCGAAAATAGGTTTTATGGATGTCTTCACCCTTGATTCAGAATTGATGGTATCTCGACCTCAAGTCAATCTTTGAGAAAATAGATGCTCCTCCCAACTGATCGAATAGATCACCAATCCTGGGCAAGGGGTACTTGTTCTTTATGGTTACTTTATTAAGTGTCTATAATATATACACAGTCTAAGGGTGCCATCCTTGTTTTTCACAAACATGACTGGTGCTCCCCATGGGGACACGCTGGGTCGAATATAACCCTTATCCATCATTTCTTTCAATTGTAATTTGAGTTCCACTAAATCAGGTGTGCTTATCCGGTAGGGTTTCCTAGACAACGACACCGCTCCTGGTGTGAGCTCTATCGAGAAGTCAATGTCTCTTCTCGGAGGTAGACCTGGTACCTCTTCCGGAAACACATCTCTATATTCTTTCAGGATAGGGTGATTATCAGGGCTTGGTTTAACACCTTTGATGGTTTTTAACACATGTATTGCATATAGGGGACATCCCTTTCAGCAATACTTTCTCATTTGCAGGGATGATATTTGCCTCACCGAGACCGGTTTTCAGATCCCTTGAAGGGTTATCCATTTTCCTTCTTTGCTCACACATTCTAAGGTTTTATGGTAAAAGTCCAATTTGGCTTTATGGGCGGCCAGCCAGTCCATACCAATCAACAGATCGTATGATCCCAGGGGTAATAAGTTAAGGGTTGCTTGGGTGGAGAATTCACCCAACATTAACTGGCAGGCTGGTATGACCTCTGCTACCCTTGTTTTGGTGCTAGTAGTTAACTGTACCAACCATGGCTTGGTTTGTTTTCATGGTTGTAGCTTACACTTATCAACAAATTTAGGGGCTATATAACTCAAATTTGAACCAGGGTCAATCAAAATAGACACCAGATGGTTGAAAATCATACCTTCTATTTCCACCACTGAAGCTTGGTGGTCAGCTTGGTTATTATCCAATGCGACATAAATCTGCGGCACACTCCTTGCCACATCATTGACTGTGGGAGCTTCCTAAATGTTATAAACTTTCCTACTATTCTGTTGTCTGTGTGGATAGTCTCTCAGGAGATGTTCTTCTCCGCAACCCCAACATTTCAGAGGTTATTTATTTGGGTTATTAGTCTTCACTGGTATAGGTACATAAGTTTTACTTCCATCCACCGAGGGAAAGTTCTGCTAGAGTACACTCCGAGCTGGAAAGTTCATTCTGGGGTTCTTCTTGTAGTTATTAAATCCTGAGGATTTGATCCCCTTTTTATGAAATCTCGAACCACCCTTCTGTTTCCAGTCTCCACGAGACTCTGCCCGATGTCCATATTGTTCATGACAATATGTTGCTTTTCGAATAGTGTCGTCTAAGGTCTTTGGCTCATTGAATTTGATTCGATTCCGGTATTCCTTGGGTAGCCCACTGATGAAGCGTTGCACCTTCACCTTCTCTACTTTGATGTAGGGTACATATCTCAATAAGTTCAGGAATCTATTGACATATTAATCTATAGTGAGTTGCCCCAGTTTGAGTTCATAATACTCTTTAGCCTTCTCGTCGAAATATTTTTCCGACAAATACTTCTTCCGGAAGTACTTCTCAAACTGTTTCCAAGATCTTCCCACCAGATGGAAGCTTTTTCGTTCAGATTGAAAGTGGCCACTCGGGCCTTCAAATTCTCTGAAAAATGATAGACTCTAAAATATTTCTTCAGTCCAAGTAGCCAGGCGTCGGCTTCCTCTCCCTTATTTATCTCATCGTCGAAGGAGGGAGGTTTGGCCTTTCTGAATTCTTCAAATTTATGACCCTTGGAAGTCTTTTTTTTCTTTTGTTTTCTTCGAGAATAGGAACTGGTTCTGTTGCTAGAAGAGCCTTCTGAATCGCCAACTTCCTTCTCAGTGGCATCGTTCGGCACTGGTCCTTTACCTCTGGGGTCGACCTTTCTTGAGGTGCTTCTCTCAGTATGGCCACTGACACGATCATGTTTCTGCATCTCGAGTTCATGCTGCATTTGTTGTTGTAGGTCAGATAAGCTCTGCAGTAACACTGCATTAATTTCAGTTTGCTTTTCTTTCTCTTTCATCATCCTTTCATTATTTGCCTTGCAACTTTGCAATTCAACCATGAGACTCCTCACACTCTCGGCTAGATCTGGAGGGGTTCCTATTGCTCTCCTTTCTTCATACTCTTTGTCTCTATTGTGGGAGCCTGCTCCCATCTCTTGGTGAGTCACCATTCTTTGCGTCTTGTAAATTCCTGTGGCTGATCGTCTGCTTAGGTGAAAAGACAAATGTTGATTGTTAGTCAAGAGTTAGATATATATATATTTTTTTATAATCTGAGCATAATTTATAACTCTTTCACATGCATACACAGTCGGGTTCTCGTTTCCAAGTTTTCAATCCTGGCAAAAAGGGTTACGTTAGGGGGTTACTCTTCGTAGGAGTACTTTGAACGGATCTTGTGCGCGACTCATGCATGAGCCCAATCAGGCCGAGTGTTGTAACCATGCTCTGATACCACTTTGTCACATACCCACTATGCAAATCAAACTTTTTCATTGATTTCTCAACAATCAGAATCCCCGAAGTCCTACGGGGATTAGTGCAAGCTAGCTCTTTCCTTTTTCCACCTCCATATGATTGTAGTTCATGACTATGGGCCGAATCAACACGGCGTCTTTTCGTACTTCGCGACTTAGTGCTACCGAAACATCGAGTCGCTCGACTTTGCAAACCCTGAAGCTTGAAACAACAAAATGTCGAACCCCTACGGGGCTAGAGAGGGGAAAGTTTATCTCTTGGGGTCTTTTCTACGTGACCCTATACGGTGTCCACATGCTTAAGCCGGCCAAGAGCTTATCAACTTTTCACGATTCGGGGAATTGTGATACACGACTTCTACATTTCCCCATTCAAATCCCTGAAGCTTCCGAGGTCTCCAAAGTTTCCCTCCAAAAGGAGATCGACAACCGTAATCATCCCCTTATCCAACGGTATGGATCCTTTCGGGGTTTCGGTACTCGGGAGTTCAAAATGCAACGACTACAAGACTCTTCGTCATTCAAATCTCTGAATTCCAATATGGACAGTCGTGTAAGAAATCGACGGCTCTTAGGAGCATGGATCCAACGGTCCAGGAGATTTCAGGTATCGAGATTATGTGACTCGTGAAGGCAAGGTTTCTTGCCTTTTGGTTTCCTGGATGTCGAAACGCCGAAACGTCGACCGGAAGCCACACGTCCCTTTGATGGACGACGGAGACCCTCAACCAAGATCAATGGTCGTGGTCTTTTTGGGATGATCAACAGTCATGATCAAGTCCCAGCTTTTATCAATCTTAATCACACCTCACGCGATTTCGAGGCTTCGGTGATCGGAATTTCGCGACTCGCGAAGACAAGGGTTCTTTGACCTTTTGTTTTCCGGGTGTCGAAACGACGAAGTGCTTACCAGTGGCCACATGTGATCTATATATGGATGGTCCAGGAACTTCCATGGACCATGGGGTCTATGGTCCCGATTCCTTCATCTCTTGCRAGGGAAAAAGAAGGGGTCGTGGCATTAATGCCYGTGTCTCTTTCTTAAATCAAACGGTCATTACAGACCCTGGGATCCTCCGAAGGGATCCTATTTGTGAATTTCTTGCAAAGGTGGAGAGGGGTCAAGGAATTATCATCCATGTGTCCTCCCTCAGATGAACGGTCCTCATTGTTTCACGATTTCGCGACTTGCGACTCCCAGTGACGCAAATCCTTTGTCAACTCGAATCCCCGGTATCCAAAATACCGATGGAATCTTGATCTCTGCCATGTGTCTTTCACAGATGGACAATCTATATCTATATTGAGACTTTCACCATGGAGTGTCCCGATCCCTTGTCATCAGGACTCTCGAAATCCCGAATTCCGAATCCTCGATACCGACTCCTCTCTCGGGAATTTCGCCCTTGTTCACGAGGGCTTAACCCTCATGCATATCTTAACAGATCCAATGGCTATCGGGTTTTTCTAGCTAATATTTGACGACTCAGATCTGTCCCACATCGCACACTCTCCCACTACTTCCTAGATGTGGAAAAATCAATGGTCCAGATGTTCTCATGAACCTTGGGGATCTACGATCCCGATTTCCTTTCTATTCACATAGATAGAGGAAAAAGGGGCAAGGTATGTAACGCCCTTGTTTCTTTCGTCAATCTAATGATTGTGAATGAGCATGGATCTTCCAATGAGATCTCGTCGATCGATCGATACGTATCCCTACACTGCTACTTCAGGATTTTAAGAGGGTCATTCCTTCTCCTACAGGGATGTTAAGACTTGCACATTCAAGTCCTTTTTCTAGGTTATTTGTAAACCTTTCCAAGGAGGGAATCTCTATGAAGAGATCTATTCTGGGGCATTCCTAGACACAGATAAGGGGAAACAAATTCCTGAGAACGGAATGGAAGTCTGACTTGGTTCAACTTATGCATAATTAAATTCATTTATCAACATAAGCCATGCATGGTTTTTCTGTTATAAGCATATTTCTACCATTTCTTATCAAAACACTGCATAGACATTCTTATACTATAATCATTAACAATTTCACAGTTTATGAGAATATATGTCAGCATATGAATTTCAAGATGCAATATGTAAAACACTTATCAGAAATAACACCAGAAGTGAGTGCAACTATTGAGAGGGGTGCTCGTTTCCACCCAACCATTGGCTTAGCGACTCCCAACGTATTTACCACTAGACACCCCCGAGCTGAGACCACGATGTTGTGAGACTGCGTCTCTGGTTTCTAGTGACCAGGAGTGAAGGTTGCAATCCTCCCTCTCTTCTATCACTCACTCTACATATCACCAGAGTTCTCCTCTCGCATCTGCCCCCAATCGCTTCTACCCTACGCCTTATCCTCTTGCGAGGTTGCGTGTGGCGCGATTTCCCTCGTGTTGATCAGTCATGATGGCTCTACGGATAGGCGGTTCACCTCCCCATCCCTCATTAAATTTATGAGGAGCCATCTACCTGCCAGCCAGTGAGACATTTAATTCAGGGCTAGCGAGCCACTTTTGGTTCTCCGGGCTAGTGGAGTCCAAATACGGTATTAATTTTCGGTGGAAGTTAATGCCACCTTTCCAGGTTCCTTCCACCACCATCGTGGTCTCTTTTTCTGCACATCCCCTCTCAGCAATCCTTCAATATAAATTCATAATGTTATTCACATTTATTAACCTTTTCCACAAGGTCCATTTACATCACATATTCACATTTATGAGTTTGCCACAGTTCTTGGCCAGTCCAGTTATTTTTACAAACTGGGGGAACAGGGTGTTACAATTCCCTCCCCCTTAAAAGGAACATTGTCCTTGATGTTCTTATCTACTAACATGAATTGCATGTATAGAAGTAAACAAAATCGTATATGCATGTCTCATGGCATCCTCCATTTCCCATGTAGCCTCATCTGGGCCAAAATGTTTCCACTGCACCTTGACCTATGCAGTGGTTCGGTTCCGGAGTAGTGTTTACTTTCTATCCAGTATGCATTGGGGTTCTGGTAGAAATTCTCCCTCCGATTCCACTTGGATCACAGACCAGTCAATTATATGATTAGCATCATGTACATATTTCTTAAATAATGAAACATGAAAAACATTATGTGCTTTTACTGTGGGAGGAAGTGCTAGCCGATAGGCTACAGGTCCCACTCTATATAGTACCTCAAAGGGTCCACAATACTAGGGTGGCAACTTGGCACAAGCTCCCATTTTCAGGGAACTCCTTCTGGGCTTAATTCTGAGATATACATGGTCTCCCATTTTGAATTCCTTTGGAGTTCTCTTCTGATCAGCATAACTTTTCTGTCGGTTCTGAGCGACCTTCAGATTTTGTTTTATCTGAGTCACTTGTTGTTCCATTTCTCTCAGTATGTCAGTTCCAAAAGAGATCCTATTTACAGGATTACTCCAGTTGATTGGAGTATTACACGGCCTACCATAGAGGACCTCGAAGGGACTCATCTTTAAGTATGCTTGGTAGTCGTTGTTGTAGGCAAATTCTATCAGTGGAAGGTAGTCTTCCCATTTCCTGGGTTGTTGCATTACATGCATCCTTAACATATCTTCTAATATTTGGTTCACTCTTTCTGTCTGTCCGTCGGTTTGAGGGTGATATGTGGTGCTGAACAATAATTTTGTCTCCAATCCAGCCATCAATGATTTCCAAAATTTGGAAGTAAAGTTTATGTCTCTATCAGATATCATCTCTCTCGACATACCGTGCAGTCGGAATACCTCTTTCATGAATATCTGGGCGATATCTATCACCTTGTAGGTTGATTTGACGGGGATGAAATGAGCATATTTGCTCAACTTACCCACCACCACCATAAAGGCATCATTCTGTTTGGTTGAAGTTGGTAATCCAATGATAAAATCTATGGAGATGGTTTCCCATTTTCATTCTGGGATGGGTAAAGGTTGTAATAGTCCTACTGGGTGTCGATGTTCTGCTTTAACCTGTTGGCACTCTATTCATTGGACCAAATATTTGGCTATGTCTTTCTTCAATCCAGGCCAATAAAATTGTTTCCGGGTGGCAGTGATCATTTTCTGGTATCCTGGGTGACCACTGTAGGGTCTTTTATGTACTTCATGCATGATGAACCTCTTCAAGTCGTCACAATTTGGAATGTACATTATATCTCTGTAGGTGAGCAAACCTCCTTTGGTCATCTGGTAGCCTTCATATTTTACCCCAGCGGGTTCTTACTATAGGTACAGGGTCACAGTCTAAACGAATGGGTCTGTCTCTTGTGCATTTCTGACTTTGTCCTTGACATCTGTCTCGCGGGTACTCACCACTGCCAGGTGAATCGTTTTCATGCTTCTGCTAAGGGCATCGACCACCCTATTTTCCTTCCCTTTAATGTGTTTGATTTCAAAATCAAATTCTCTAAGGAGGGCCATCCATCTATCTTGTCTAGCATTGAGCTTTGGTTGGTCGAAAAAATACCGTAGTCCACTATGATCTGTCATAAGTACAAATTTCCTTCCCAAGAGGTAATGCCTCCACATTTTCAAGGCATGCACTATGGCAGCCAGTTCTATATCATGAGTCACATAGTTGACTTCATGTTCATTCAATTTTTGGGATTCATAGTAGATCACACTTCCTTCCTACATAAGGAATCCTTCGAGCCCTTCCTTATAGGCATCTGTGCACACAAGGAAGTCAGCTTCTGGGTCACCGATTTTCAACACGGGTGCATGGGTTAGTAGATGTTTCAAGGTTTGAAATATTTCTTCAGATTTTTGTGTCCACAGGAATTTTGTACCCTTCTTCTGAAGGGCAGTGATTGGACACCCAATCTTGGAGAATCCTTTTATAAATCTCCTATAGTATCCTGCTAATTCCATAAAGGATCTGATGTCTGAAACATCCTTTGGGGTAGGCCATTCCATGATAGACCTGATCTTGTCAGGATCTACTGCTACCCCTTCCTCGGACAGAACATGTCCCAAGTAATGTATTTTCTTATGAAAGAAGTCACATTTGCTGAATTTATCATAGAGTTGATGCTCTCTTATCACTTGCAGCACAAGTCTAAGATGCTCTTCATGTTCTTCTCTATTATTAGAGTAGATTAATATGTCATCAATGAAAACTAGTACAAATTTATCTAAAAATCTACTGAGTACATTGTTCATTAAGCACATGAAAGTGGCAGGGGTATTGGTTAACCCAAATGGAACTACCACAAAATCATAATGACCATATCATGTCCGGAAAGCGGTTTTATGGATGTCTTCACCCTTGATTCAGATTTGATGGTATCCCGACCTCAAGTCAATCTTTGAGAAAATAGATGCTCCTCCCAACTGATCGAATAGATCATCGATCCTGGGCAAGGGGTACTTGTTCTTTATGGTTACTTTATTCAGGTGTATATAATCTATACACAGTCTAAGGGTGCCATCCTTCTTTTTCACAAACATGGCTGGTGCTCCCCATGGGGACACGTTGGGTCGAATATAACCCTTTTCCATCATTTCTTTCAATTGTAATTTGAGTTCCACTAACTTAGGTGTGCTCATCCGGTAGGGTGTCCTAGACATCGACACCTCTCCTGGTGCGAGCTCTATCAAGAAGTCAATGTCTCTTCTCGGAGGTAGACCTGGTACCTCTTCCGGAAACACATCTCTGTATTCTTTCAGGATAGGGTGATTATCAGGGCTTGGTTTAGCACCTTCGATGGTTTTTAACACCTGTATTGCATATAGGGGACATCCCTTTCGGCAATACTTTCTCATTTGCAGGGATGATATTTGCCTCACCGAGACTGGTTTTCGGATCCCTTGAAGGGTTATCCTTTTTCCTTCTTTTCTCACACATTCTAAGGTTTTATGGTAACAATCCAATTTTCTTTATGGGCAGCCAACCAGTCCATACCAATCAACAGATCGTATGATCCCAGGGGTAATACGTTAAGGGTTGCTTGGTTGGAGAATTCACCCAACATTAACTGGCAGGCTGGTATGACCTCTGCTACCCTTCTTTTGGTGCCAGTGGATAACTGTACCAACCATGGATTGGTTTGTTTTCATGGCTGTAGCTTACACTTATCAATAAATTTAGGGGCTATATAACTCAAATTTGAACCAGGGTCAATCAAAACAGACACTAGATGGTTGAAAATCATACCTTCTATTTCCACCACTGAAGCTTGGTGGTCATATTGGTTATTATCCAATGCGACATAAATCTGCGGCACACTCCATGCCACATCATTGACTGTGGGAGCTTCCTGAATGTTATAAAATTTCCTACTATTCTGTTGTCGGTGTGGACAGTCTCTCAAGAGATGTTCTTCTCCGCAACCCCATCAATTCAGAGGTTCTTTATTTGGGTTATTAGTCTTCATTGGTATAGGTCCAGAAGTTTTACTTCCATCCAATGAGGGATAGTTCTGCTGGAGTACACTCCGAGCTGGAAAGTTCATTCTGGGGTTCTTCTTGTAGTTCTTAAATCCTAAGGATTTGATCCCCTTTTTCTAAAATCGCGAACCACTCTTTTGTTTCCAGTATCCACGAGACTCTACCTGATGTCCATATTGTTCATGACAATATGTTTCTTTTCGAATAGTGTCTTCTAAGGTCTTTGGCTCGTCGAATTCAATTTGGTTCTAGTATTTCTTGGGTAGCCCACTGATGAAGCATTGCACCTTCACCTTCTCTGCTTTGATGTATGGTACATATCTCAATAAGTCGAGGAATCTATTGACATATTAATCTATAGTGATTTTCCCTAGTTTGAGTTCATAAAACTCTTTAGCCTTCTCGTCGAAATATTTTTTCAAAAAATACTTTTTCTGAAAGTACTTCTCAAACCATTTCCAAGATAGATCCTCCTCACGGACCCCTTTCATATTCTTAAGATCTTCCCACCAGATGGAACATTTTCCATTCAAATTGAACGTGGCCACTCGGGCCTTCAAATTCTCTTAAAAATCATGGACTCTAAAATATTTCTTCAGTCCAAGTAGCCAGGCGTCGACTTCCTCTCCCTTCTTCATCTCAACATCGAAGGAGCGAGGTTTGGCCTTTCTGAATTATTCAAATTTATGACCCTTGGAAGTCTTTTGTTTCTTCTATTTTCTTTGAGAATAGGAACTGGTCCTGCTGCTAGAAGAGCCTTCTGAATCACCATCTTCCTTCTCAGTGGAGTCGTCTGGAATTGGTCCTTTACCTCTGGGGTGGACCTTTCTTGAGGTGCTTCTCTCAGTATGGCCACTGACATGATCATGTTTCTGCATCTCGATTTCATGCTGCATTTGTTGTTGTAGGTTAGATAAGCTCTACAGTAACACTGCATTAATTTTAGTTTTCTTTTCTTGCTCTTTCATCATCCTTTCATTGTCATCCTTGCAACTTTTCAATTCAACCATGAGA
>JZKD02S0020030.1:785655-800737 GCA_000966675.3 Picea glauca | reverse complement strand
TATAATCTGCGCATAATTTATAATTCTTTCACATGCATACACAGTCGGGTTCTCATTTCCAAGTTTTCAATCCTGGAAAAGAGGGTTATATTAGGGGGTTACTCTTTATAGGAGTACTTTGAATGGAGCTTGTGCGCGAATCGTGCATGAGCCTAATCAGGTCGAGTGTTGTAACCATGCTCTGATACCACTTTTTCACATACCCACTACGCAAATCAAACTTTTTTGTTGATTTCTCAACAATCAGAATCCCCGAATTCCTACGGGGATTAGCACAGGCTACCTCTTTCCTTTTTCCACCTCCATATGATTGTAGTTCACGACTATGGGCCGAATCAACACAACGTCTTTTCGTACTTCGTGACTCAGTGCTACCGGAACATTGAGTCGCTCGACTCTGCAAAACCTAAATCTTGAAACAATGAAACGTCGAACCCCGACGGGGCTAGCGAGGGGAAAGTTTCTCTCTTGGGGTCTTGTCTACGCGATCCTATACGGTGTCCACACTCTTAATCCAGCCAAGAGATTATCGGATTTTCGCAATTCAGGGAATCGCGATACACGACTTCTACCTTTCCCCATTCAAATCCCCGAAACTTCTGAGGTCTCCAAAGTTTCCCTGCAAAGGGAGATTGACGACCATAAGCCTGCCCTGATCCAATGGTATGGATCCTTTTGGGGTTTCGGTACTTGGGAGTTCGAAATGCAACGACTACAATACTCTTCGTCATTCAAATCTCTGAATTATGATATGGACAGTTGTGTAAGAGATCGACGGTTCTTAGGAGAGTGGATCCAACGGTCCACGGGATTTCGGGTATCAGGATTTCGTGACTCGCGAAGGCAAGGTTTCTTGCCTTTTGGTTCCCCGGATGCCGAAACGCTGAAACGTCGATCGGCAACCATGTGTCCCTTCGATGGATGGCGGTGACCCTCAACCAATATCGACGGTCATTGTCTTTTTGGGATGATCAATGGTCATAATCAAATCCCAGATTTTCTCAATGTTAATCACACCTCACACTATTTCGAGGCTTCGGTGATCGAAATTTCGCGACTCGCGAAGACAAGGGTTCTTTGCCCTTTTGTTTTCCGGGTGCCGAAACACCGAAGCGCTTATCAACGACCACATGTTCTCTATATATGGATGGTCTAGGAACTTCCATGGACCATGGGGTCTATGGTCCCGATTCCTTCATCTCTTGTAAGGGAAAAAGAAGGGTTTGTGGCATTAATGCCTGCGTCTCTTTCTTAAATCAAACGGTCATTACAGAACCTGGGATCCTCCGAAGGGATCCTATTTGTGCATTGCTTGCAAAGGTGGAGAGGGGTCAAGGAATTATCATCTATGTGTCCTCCCTCAGATGAACGGTCCTTGTTGTTTCATGATTTCATGACTTGCGACTCCCAGTGATGAAAATCCTTTGTCAACTCGAATCCCCGGTATCCAAAATACTGATGGACTCTCGATCTATGCCACGTGTCTTTCACGGATGGACGATCTATATTTATATCAAGACTTTCACCATGGCGTGTCCCGATCCCTTGTCATCAAGACTCCCGGAATCCCGAATTCTGAATCCCCGATACCGACTCCTCTCTCGGGACTTTCTCCCTTGTTCACGAGGGCTTAACCCTCATGCATCTCTTAACAAATCCAACGGTTGTCGGGTTTTTCTAGCTAATATTTGATGGCTCAGATCTGTCCCACATCACGCACTCTCCCACTACTTCCTAGACATGGAAAAATCAACGGTACAGATGTTCTCATGGACCTTGGGGATCTACGATCTCGATTTCCTCGCTATTCACAAAGATAGAGGAAAAAGGAGAAAGGTATGCAATTCCCTTGTTTCTTTCGTCAATCTAACGATCGTGAATGACCATGGATCTTCTGACAAAATCTCATCCGTCGATCGATACTTATCCCTATGCTGCTACTTCGAGATTTTAAGAGGGTCATTCCTCCTCGTACAGGGTTGTTAAGACTTGCACATTCAAGTCCTTTTTCCAGGTTCTTGGTAAACCTTTCCAAGGAGGGAATCTCTGTGAAGAGATCTATTCCAGGGCATTCCTGGAGACAGATAAGGGGAAACAAATTCCCGAGAATGGACTGGAAGTCTGACTTGGTTCAACTTATGCATAATTAAATTTATTTATCAACATAAGCCATGCGTGTTTTTTCTGTTATAAGCATATTTCTACCATTTGTTATCAAAACACTGCACAGACATTCTTATGCTATAATCGTTCACAATTTCATAGTTTATGAGCATATATGTCAGCATCTGAATTTCAAGATGCAATATGTAAAACACTTATCAGAAATAACACCAGAAGTGAGTGCTACTGCTGAGAGGGGTGCTTGTTTCCACCCAACCGTTGGCTTAGAGACTCCCAACGGATTTACCACTAGCCACCCCCGAGCTGAGACCACGATGTTGTGAGACTGCGTCTCTGGCTGCCAGTGACCAGGAGTGAAGGTTGCAATCCTCCCTCTCTGTTATCACTCACTCTACATATCACCAGAGTTCTCCCCTCGCGTCTGCCCCCAATCTCTTCTACCCCATGCGTTATCCTCCTGCGAGGTTGCGTGTGGCACGATTTCCCTCATGCTGATCAGTCATGATGGCTCTATGGATAGGAGGTTCACCTCCCCATCCCTCATTAAATTTTTGAGGAGCCATCTACCTGCCAGCCGGTGAGACATTTAATTCAGGGCTAGACAGTTCTTGGCCAGTCCAGTTATTTTTACAAACTGGGGGAAACAGGGTGTTACACCTTATACCTCAGATAGAATCGGGTCCCTTATTCATGCCTTTGTGCTACCATAATTCACTACCATACTTCTTCCAAGGGTTGATATGAATCTCTGAGGGTTGATATCAATCTAAAATATCACTCTCAAAGGGATGAAATCAATGAAAATGAGCAATCATCACTCTCCATAGGTTGACATCAATGAAAACCAACAATCCAAACCAATTGTCCATCAACCTAAGACAACTTCCTGACAAAATTGCACTCATTTTGGTTGAGGAAACTATTTCTTCCATGGATGTAGATAATCGTTGATATGTTGTTTTCCTTCTTACATTTCAATCTAGAACGTGCAAAAACAAATTGACCTTTTTTGAGGATAGCATATGTAATTGCTTGAGGTGCAATAAAATAGTTTTTGAATGTGGATATAGGTACATTTTGCAATTCAAATTTGAATATCATATGGAGAAAATCAATGTTATTGCAATCCAAGAGGTTGTAGAACAACTTCTCAATGTCCTTGCAAAGAAATTGTCTAAATATGACTACGAGGGTAATACCAATAAAATTGGATATATGTTTGGGAAGTTGTTCTTCAATACATACCTTATATTATACACAATTATAAATCTCAATATCTATACCTCCTTCAAAGAGGCATTCATAATATCTATTTTTCCTGCTTGCCTTATACAAAGTTGTATTGTCTATTTTACTAACTTACCTTATACAAACCATTTCCCTTCCTAATCTAGTCATAACCTTTTGTTTCATGCCTTGATATCTTGACCATGATAAATTTGGAGTGTCTATTCATATTATTAATCTTATTATCTACTAAATATAGAAAGATTGTATTTTTACAAAGAAAAATAAATATTAGTACTGATTTTCTAGATTTACTCAATTGTCAATGATTAGTGGTTCCATAATCTAGGTAATACAAATAATAATGTGTATTATTGAATATATTCTCACAATTATTATTTGAAATTAGATTTTTATCTCCAACATTTTCTTAAGGAAAAAGAGCACTATTTTACTATCCCTGGAGCTCTAGTATTTTTTTGTCACTACTAAAAAAAACATACCTAAAGAAATTTTAGTGTTGGTAATTTTAATAAAATATGATTTTTATTATGTGTTACCTATTATTATCTGAATTGTTTCTCAAAATATGGATGGACCATTAGAAATTATATTATTTATAACATATAGAAAATAATGTCAACTATAAAGATGAATTGTGAGTCTAAAGTACATTGATTAAAGAGGAAGAATATATGATTGAAATGGGAGCCTATGATTGGTACAAGTGTACACACGTCAACACCCTAGGTGGCCATGTCACCTATCAAGTAGAATTCTACCTTGTTTCTTTAGTTTATATGTAGAGGCCCTCTCTTTAGCTATGTATAGGTTGCCAAGTCCTTTTCTCCCCATACCTATTAATGTTTATGAAGATTAGAGTTTGGAGGAATCTCCAACTTGTTTGAGCCTTCTTCTACTGAAATATCCACATGATGGTGGTTCATATCCTCTTCTAATTTTCATACATTTAAACTTTAATATCTGTGGGGTATAGAGAAACAAGCTTTGCATGGAGTTAAAAGGTTACTCCTACTATCGCATGACCAAAGCTTCACTTTCCTTCTAATTTGTGCCTCATCCCTTGGGTTATTTATTTCAAGGTTTAATGTAGTATTTATCTTGGACATTTGTAGGATCCCCATATATTTGAAATCAATGAAAACAATATTTCCAGCAATCCAATTCATGACAAGATATTATTGGAGTAGTATATTTTATTTCTAGATCTTGCGACGGTTCAAATTCTTTATCTTCTTCCACTTCACAGTAAATGTAAACTAATTTATTATCACTATATTTATGCCCCTTACTATACTTGGTGTCACAATTGAAACATTTTACATTTTCTCTTCTTTCATCCCTTTTCTAAGGAGTGAACCTTTCTAGTTGAGTGAGGTTAGGAGGGGGAACAATGTGCTCTGTATAGTTGTTGGTGGCCACTCTTATCGTAGCCATATTTT
This sequence comes from Picea glauca, assembly GCA_000966675.3. Classification (NCBI taxonomy): domain Eukaryota; kingdom Viridiplantae; phylum Streptophyta; class Pinopsida; order Pinales; family Pinaceae; genus Picea; species Picea glauca. The sequence continues at coordinate 795,923 of JZKD02S0020030.1, read as the reverse complement.
TACTTTCAATGTTTCTAGACACATTGGAAACATTCTCTATTGATTTAGGTTTCAATGAACACACCTCTTGTTTAATTATCAAGTGCCCATAAAGAGATATAACAAATTATCCTCTTGAATGTTCTTTATCTTGAGAATTAGTTTTTGGAATTGATGAATGTTCTTTGTTATTAGGCCTCTTCACTAGAGATTTAGTAATTCACTAAATAATGTATTTCTCTTAATATCCCCATAATGTGCTATCAATTCATCCGTAAAAGTGAACCAGGACACAATATTCCTTAGGGGATAATATGGGGTACCTAGGAAGGTACCCAATGAGAATAATAACATGTTTATGTAATTTTATGTATGGAGTAAATTTATAGTAAATAATGCCCATGTAATAGCGTGAAGACAATGAATGTGAGAAGGTTTACTAGAAGATTCCACTTACTAAAAGGTTCCTTATCTATATTATTCTTAGGAGGTAAGTAGTATTATATAAATAAGTGTAAGAAATGTATTGAGGAATTATGAACAATATTGTTAAAGTATCAATCATTTATTGAGTAGTATATAACATTTGATATCATAGCTATTTCTTGGGAAAAATAACTTCTTTTTTTTTGCATAGTTTTCAAGGGAAAATGGGGTGACGCACTTCAGATCCAATTTTGAAATGTTTTGAGAAAGATTTGTACAAACTAGTTGGATATTTGAGTTCCTCTTGGAAAAACACCGAATTAAAAAAAACAAATCCTATGAAATAGAGTACAAGAAATATTTAAAATCAATAATATTTTAGGGTTTTTCCATGGATGGCTACACGATTTGGATATTAGATATCATTTTCTAGATTGCTTAGGTTTCAGTGAAACCAACTCGATTAGATTCATATTGGCTATGGCATTTCAAACTTTTTTTCATAATATCTTTTTTTTTTTGAAGTGTATATGTATATTAGGAGCTTCCAAAAACTGAAGAAAAATATCAAAGTACAAAAATATCCAGGCTGTAGTTACTGGACTTCCCCGGCTATGGGGAAACCAGCCCAGCCAGCCTTACCAAACAATTAGGCCAATGCGTCATAGTTTAAACAGTAAGAGAGTAATTTATTGTTTATATTCTACTATCTAAACCTAAGAGAGCTTAACACCTAAACTTTGAAAACTTAGACACCTGGCAGGTAGCTGGGTTGCGTGGCCGTGAGGTCTCTTGGCCACGACTCTTCCTCAATGTACATTGACTCTTCGCACCACTGCTTGTCCTCTTCCGTGCGGCGCTCCGGTCTCTCGGCGTCGCCCTCACACTCTTCCTTCTGCTTGCTAGTGCCTGCTGGAGTCGGTCCATGATGCTGACCTTCATTTTTCATGGCGTTGACAAGATCTGGGAACAGGGTTGCATGCATGGATGATATAATTTGGAGGAAGCTTGCCACCTTGACTTCCGTAGCTTGCACTCGAAAGTGCAAAGCCGCCACCTCTTGTCGAAGCTCAAAGACCAAATTGTGTAGTACTGACAGGCTATTCCGAAATTGCTCTTTGTCGAAGGTATCCTGGGGGTGAGGTTCTGCAACCTCAGGCGCCTCCTGTGGATAAGGGCCGCAATTCAGGCTATGGGAGGGCACGGGGCTAGAAGGGCCAGCTGGATAGTCTTGTAGGAGCCGGAGGAGTGCAATTGGAGTGCGAGGAATTACCGCCATGGAGCTTAACTACGGAGCTTGCAGAGAGACCGGGGTGTAGTCAGACCGGTGGCTGGGTGAGGATTCATCAGAGGTTAAATCCGAAGGTGTAGTCGGGGGCCTTCGAGGTTTCCAAGGAGAACCCCACCTCGGGCGCCCTCTTGGCCGCGTCATTGGAAACCTGGTGCAGCTAGAAGGAGGTACGTAGGGCGCCTAATGGAGGGGAGAGACGGGGGAATGCGCACAACTAAGAGACAGAACAGGGTTAAACTCGAGCTGCACAGGGAGGAGCCCTGCCAACATCGCACAGAAGTAAATCGCCTCCATCGTGAATTCCATACAAAAATGCAGCGAGGGGAAAGGACGTCGGGTTAAATTCACCCTCGCATCACCATTAATCGGCATTTAAACTTCAGATGGGGTGATGGGATTGTGGCACAAGCCCATCACGTGGCCCTCATCCACTACGCCCATTGCCCACTCGTATCGCCTGCCATGACATTCCTCATGACACCCCATCTGGGGGTGTTTTCATAATATCTTATTAAAGAAGTATATCCACAATTATCCCCAGGTTTATTTAGCAACTGCAAGAACTCCATTAAAAATAATTTATTTTTATAAACCCTAGTTTTATTGAAAATTTGTCATCCTAGCACTATGTGGTATTTTATAGAAAAAAGTGATGGTTTTACTATTGAATAATACATAAATAAAGGAATTCAATATGGAAAATGAGTGGAAATTTAATGTAGGTTTCAAGATGGTGCCTTCCTATGGTGGAGGTTGTTTAAACATGATTAGATGATGGAAATTTCAAATGAATCCTTTGAACAAATAATTTTAGATAGATTCTCTCATGCTGATAAGAATACTAAAGGGAGCACCGAGGGTTTAATTTCAAATGGAAACTCTATATTACATGTTCATGGATGTATTGATAAAAAGGTTCATCACATTTAGTAACCCTAGTTTCAAAAATAATTTCATCAATGTCCATTTAGCTTATAGATTGCAAGTTCCTGAAAAACATATCCAAAGCACACAATTTGAGGGTGTGACTATTCAAATTTTCAAATGTTTAAAAGTCACCATGGATAAATATGTGTTTCATTTTGATTTTCATGCCATAGATATGAATTATCTATGAATTATGTGGATGTTAATATTCAATATCCTTGGATGGAATGAGTTGATATAGTTAATGTTAATATGAAAAAAATGTTTTGGAAGATTCGACATGAGAAAAAGGAAATTACACTACAAGGAGGGTCCAAGGATGAACATGATGAAATCCTTGCAGGGAAAAAAATTGCAGTACCTAATGACACATAATATGAAGAATATGGGGTTGAATGAAACACATGTTTAACATTCCAAGAGAGAATAACTTAGATATAAGTTTTTTGTATATCACCATCCACACCACATAGAGAAACAATCATCATCATGATAAGGAGATGAGCATCAAAAAAGTTATTATGTACTAAAATGGAGCCAGAAAGAAAACCAATCAAGAGTTACATGGAAGACTACCAACACTACACGACAATACCAGAGTAGAGAAACAAGCCCATGGCACCAATAGAACAACAAGAGTCAAGATCAAGGTAGAAAGGAAACAATTGGAAATCATGTTCATATTCCATTAGGGTGGATGTATGCTTGTACTTGGTAATAGTTGGATACATTTATTAGCCGATCATATTGTATGGTTTCTTCCCATGTTTCAAGGATGAAACATGTGAAGCGGGATGAAATGTAGTATACCTAGGTGCATAATATGGGATACCTAAGGAGGAACCCAATGGGAATATTAATGTGGTTGTGCATTTTTATGAATGGAGGACATTTCTTGTAAATAAGGTCCATGTAATAGTGTGAACACAATGAATATGAAAAATTCTTACTAGAAAGTTTCCACCTACTAAACGTTTCCTTATCTAGATTCTTCTTAGGATGTATGTAGTATTATACAAAGAAGTGAAAATAGTTTAATGAATCATGGTAAAGAATACTATGATTTTAACAAGAAATGATTCCTTGGGAGTGAATTACTTTTATAAATAATAATAGATGGTGTTACCCTATCTGGAGGGGTTTTAGTTGCTAGAATTCCTTTTCTATTTGACTTGCTATCAACATGTATGAAAGACTAAGTGTACGTTATAGTCAAACAGATAGGGGACTAGTACCTCAGGATATATGGAGCCACCAAATCCCCACACTTACTTATGAAATTCATTATGGATAGGTTGGTGATATATGATATCACCTACTAGACCTTCATGCATGGTGTTGGTGTAGCACTATATAAAGACAAGAAGGTTATTTGGCCTCCTCTATGATTTCAATTGGGTCCTATTCATTTGAATATGTCAAGGAGATGCAATATGAAGTAAATACATTATCATATTTCCACTTTAGAGAGAAAATATTATGAAGGAATGATCCTCTTGACATCATCAAAGATCACTGCATCAATTGCACATATATGTGGTACTATACAACCAACATTTTGGAAGAAGAGAAAATACACCATAGTGTAATGACATACCATGTTGTGATCTTAAAAAGGAGGGGAAATCCAATGGGTAGATAGCAGATGAACAATGAGTTTGAGAAGCCCAAATGAATTCCTCAGAAGAAGAAAAAATGGCAAAATAGGTAGAAACAATGAAAACAACCCCATAAGTGGTAGCAACGGAAGCAATAGAGAAAGAGAGAAAAAGGAAAGTAGTAGAATTTGTTGAATTAGAGGAAAAAAAGAAAAGAAAAGAAGACGAGGAAGGGAAATAGAAACAGAAAGAGGATAAAGAAGAAGTAGCAAAAAAAATCACATGCATGCTTCATTCCACAGACAATCCTTCAAACCCTAGTCACACGTAGCCTTCATTCCCTAGCAAGCCTCATAGGATCATGCCCAGAATGTAATCATCGATGAAAACATTCACTGAAAACAACATCCACCTATGGAAACAACCTCAAAACAATGTACACAATAGCATCACAAACCATCAATCCTTCATAACGCACCTTGAGAATGAGAAAGACCTCAATAAAATCCCTTACACTTCTATTGAATACCTTTATATTTAAAAAAGAAACCCCAACTCCTTTATCTCACCTCAGATCACTTCTGTGCACCTCATAATTGATTTCTTACTTTGTTTCTCTACTCATGCGAAAATATATCCTATATTTATCATAATTTTATCCCCACTTTTAAGGCCGACTTGTAAATACTATCTTAGATGACTCAATGTTTTGGCTTGATTGTCGGATGGAAAAATACACATCTCTTGATTCCTAGGGAGTTAGAGAGAGTTCGATATATTGTTGGAAAGGTATTTGAATAAGTTTTCCAACCATATAATTTTTGCTCCCATTTAAGCTAGGTATATAGGTGTTACGAGGAAAAATCTCTCTATGGCTAGGGGTAAACCACAATAGACAGAAATGTATACATAAATCAACTATAATATCAAGTATGCTATATAAAAAAATATTCTAGCAAGATAAGATAAAAGGCATACCTAGTCCATACGTTCGATGAAGTCCATCATTGAGAACTTTACCCAAATAAATATACCTGCAACTAGTCCTCAACAACCAAGAAACACAAGCATATGGTGATAATAGATAATGTTAGCACATTCAATAGCATAATACATCAATATTAATAAAAAATATGGACATGGAATAAAAATTCAAATATTCGCAAGATATTAATTGGACGAGAAAAGAGTATTTCTACTACAAAATTCCATGTTGGCACTGTTTAGAATCGAGAAACTAAGTTCCTTCCATCTGGGCCTCCACCACTTCAATCCTCCACCAAAGGCAAGATCATATAAGAGATACAATGTGATTCTCAATCAATAAGGGAAGATATTGGGGGATGAAAAATGTGTTCATAATTAAAGGACAAAGGGATGCAGACTCAACTTGAAGTGAATAATTTATCTAGAGTAGCTTTGCTCTCAAAGTTGAATTCTTTCTCCTCTTTTCCATAGCTCGGATTTGGCCCATTTGTAGGCTTCAAGTGGAACTGAAGGGTCAATTCAGAATTTTTCTAGTATATGGAAGGCCAAGGATCATAGATCTCGGGATGTGACATGGAAACCCGACACGATTTTTAAATTTTGGTCACAAATCTCAATTTACGCGGGCTATAGTGGTGCAACCTGCGTATGCGCATGTTGTAATATAGGCAGGGTGCGTATATGTGGAAAAATCATGTTTTTATCTCTGGGATTTTCAAAATGGGACTTCAAGTCTTGATAGGAAAATTGAGAAAGACCCTCTGTGAAACATTGCATAGGGTGAGGAAAATCTTGCTATAAGAGTAGGGTAAAAGTTTATCCAAAGGTAGGGTATCCAAACTAACCAAAACTATACTTTCAAAACTATCCATCTTGCAATATTTATATTGGATATTTTTATGCTTGTAATATTTATATTGGAAATATGTAGGCTTCCCTTGTCTTTGAAATCAATGAAAAAAATATTTCCAAAAATCCAATTCATGACAAGATATGATTGGAGCAATATCTTTTGTTTCTAGATCTTGCGATGATTCAAATTCTTGATTTTATTCCTCTTCACAATCTATGTAGAATAATTTATTCTCACTATAGTTATTCCCCTTAATGTACATGGTGTCATAGTTGAAACATGTCCCCGTTTCTCTTCTTTCATCCATTTTATGAGGAGTGAACCTTGGAGGTTGAGTGAGGTTATGAGAGGGAACATTGTGCTCTGTATAGTTGTTAGTGGTCACTATTTTAGTAGCCATATTTTTTCTTTCAAATTTTTTATCCACATTGAAAACATGCTCTATGTATTTAGGGTTGAAGAGAGATGCCTCTTATTGAATGCTCTCCTATAAAGTTCCCATAAAGAGATATGAAAAATTATCCTCTTGAATGTTATTTATCTTGAGAATTAGTTTTTGGAATTCATGAATGTGGTTTGTTATTAGGCCTCTTTAGTAGAGATTTATTAATTGACTAAATAATGTATTTCTCTTAATATCCCCATAATGTGCTATCAATTCATCGATACAAGTGAACCAGGATGTAATATACCTAGGGGGATAATATGGGGTACCTAGGGAGGTACTTAATGAGAATAATAATACATTTATGTATTTTTATGTATGGAGGTCATTTCTAGTAAATATGACCCATGTAATAGTGTGACCACAATGAATGTGAAAAGGTTTACTGAAGGCTCCACCTACTAAAAGGTTCCTTATCTAGATTATTCTTAGGAGGTAAGTAGTATTATATAAATAAGTTGAAGTAGTGTATTGAGGCATGATGAAAAATATTGGTAATGTATCAATCATTTCTTGAGGAGTATATAACATTTGATATCATAGCTCTTTCTTGAGCCAAAGAAGTTTTTTTCTTTTTTCTTTTTGCATATTTTTCAAGGGAAAATGGGGTGACACTACAGATTCAATTTTGAAACTTTCGGAGAAAAAATTGTAGAGACTAGCTAGATATTTGAGTTCCTCTTGGAAAACAACTAATTTAGAAAAACCAAATCCTCTGAAATAGATTCCATGAAAGATTTAAAATCAACAAATGTTTAGGGATTTTCCATGGATGGATACACGATTTGCAAATCATGTATATTTTTCTAGAGTGCATAGATTTCAATGAAACTAACTCCAGTAGATTCATATTGACTGTGTCATTTCATAATTACTATCATAATAGCTAATCAAATAAGTATAATAACTATTATCCCCATTTTGATTCAGTAGCTACAAGGAAATCCATTACAACGTATATTTTTTTTATAAGCCATAGTTTTTATTGAATTTTTTTCATCCTAGTACTATGTGGTATTTTGCGAAAACAAATCATAGTTTTAATATTGAATAATACATAAAATAAAGGAAATCAAGATGGTGAAATGAGTGGAAATTTAATGTAAGTTCCAAACCTGAGGCTTTCATATGGTGGGAGTTGTTTAACCATGACAAGGTTATGGAAACTTCAAATGAATCATTTGAAGAAATAATTTTGGATAAATTCTCTCATGCTGACAAGAATACTAAAGGGAGAACTAAGGGTTTAATTTCATATGGAATATCTATATTACATGTTCATGGATGTATTGATAAAGAAAGGGTCATGACCTTTATTAACCCTAGTTTCCAACATAATTTCAATTTCCATTTGGCTAATAGATTGCAAGTTTTTGCAAAACATATCCAAAGCACACAAGTTGAGTGTGAGAGTGTTCAAATTTTCAAATATTTAAAACTCACCATTTATAAATATGTTTTTCATTTTGATTTTCATGCCATAGATATGCATGATGTGGATGTTAATATTGGATATCCTTGGATGGAATGAGTTTATATAGTTAATGTCAATATGAAAAAAACGTTTTTGAATATTTTGGATGAGAAAAATAAAATTACACTACAAGAAGGGCCCAAGGAGGCACATGATGAAATCCTTCCATGGAAAAATTGCAGTACCTAATCACACATCACATGAATAATTCAGGGTTGAATGAACCACATGCTTAAGATTCCAAGAAAGAAAAACTGAGATACAAGGTCGATGTATATCATCATCCACACCACATAGAGAAATAATCTTCATGACGAGAGGGGCACGCACATCAAAAAACTTATTATGTAACAACATGGAACCATAAAGGAAACCAATTAAGAAGTACATGGACAAATACCAACTCTACAGGACAATATCATAGTAGAGAAATAAACCCATTGCACCTATGGAATAACAAAATTCAACATCAATGTAGCAAGGAAACAATTGGACATCATCTCCATATTCCATCATGTTGGATGTATGCTTGTACTTGGTACCAGTTGGATACATTTCTTAGATGATCATATTGTATGGTTTCTTCCCATGTTTCAAGGATGAAACATGTGAAGGGGGATGGAATGTAGTATACCTATGACGGTAATATGGGATACCTAAGGAGGTACCTGATGGGAATATTAATGTGGTTATGTATTTTTGTGCATTGAGGCCATTTATTGTAAACAAGATCCATGTAATAATGTCAACATAATAAATATGAAAAAATGTTACTAGAAGGTTCCTACTCTACAGTTTTCTTAGGTGGTATATAGTATTATATAAATAAGTGAAAACAATGTAATGAATCATGGTAAATAATATTTTTATTTTAACAAGAAAGGATTGGTTCGGATTTCATTCCTTCCATAAGGAATAATATATGGTGTTACCCTACCTCAAGGGGTTTCTCTACAATTTCTCTTATGTTTATTATTTTAAGTGAGTTATTTGGTTCTATATTATATTTTCATATCTAAGGAGGGTACTATGGGGTAACTAGGGACAAAATCCATATTAACCCCCTAGGTATACTACACAAGAGACAATAAAATCATTTTTAATTTATAAAACCATTGGTATCAAATAAATTGATCTTGTTATAAATACAAGGATGTGAGAGTTACCTTTTGTAAAGTTGGAACTTGCTGTATATCAAAGAATTTATCCATCATAAATATTTATGTTATATGATCTTTACCATCAACTTTATACATATCACTATTGGGAATTAAGTATTTCCTTAGCATCGAATTGAATCCCTATTCAACAGAAATTATGGAAATAACATTCATGAAAAATATTAAATATAGAAGAAGTGCACAGAAGAAGAAGAAAGACTCGAGAGTTCATAGCTGAGGCACATTTAGGAGTACAATGCACATAGAGAAGAATAAAGAATGGAATAAATAAAGAGACAAAAGAGGGTGAAAAGGAAGGATGACAACATGACATGCTAAATATAAAAGGACATGTAAAAGAGGGAAGAAGATCAGTTAGAGTAAAAACGCGACATGTAGATGGAAAAGTAGGAAAAGAAGCTCGAAAAACAAGTCAAATTGAGTTCTCATCTATTGTAATAGGATTTTGGGATGAAAAAATTAGGGTTTTATGTTAAATTTTTAATTAAAATGAAGTACCAAGGCAAGTGTTTCTCTTCCCTAGGCGCCTAAGGGGAGAAATTACCGAATATGGGTCTTAGTCAAATTAATTTGTGAGATGCAAATTAAAAGATAACTTTATGATTAAAGTGAGGGTGACTGAAGAGACACCAAATCTCAGCCACCCATCTAATCTAATCCTAGATGTTAGATTAGAAAACTCCTCACCTCCCCTCATGAGGTTGATTAAGGAAAATGGGCACACCCATTCTTGGAGTTGAAGAAATATTGGTGAGAGGCCAAGAGGATTTTTGGTGAGATGCCAAGAGAAAGAGGAAGCTACAACAGTCTTGTTGAGAGAACAAGAGAGGAGCTGAAGAATTCTTGTTGAGAGAACAAGAGAGAGCAAGAGAGAGGTCGAGATAAAGAAAAGAGACAACAACAACAATTTCTGGGAGCATCGGCATGCATTCCAAGATTGCTGAATAACATTGAGTGGCACATAAATTGAATCTTAACAGAGTTTTGGCACGAATTTCATGACAGTCCGTACAACATTAATTGCCGTATAGTTGTACGAATTTCTGGTTCAGAAATTGAGGAGCAAAGCTACAGGAATGTCCAGATAAGTTTGTGTAAATATCTGAA
>JZKD02S0020030.1:740018-758330 GCA_000966675.3 Picea glauca | reverse complement strand
ACTAAATTTTAACTTGTATGCAAATTATTATGTAGATTTAAATTGTTATGCAAATTATTTTGGAAAATGTTATTTAATTTACCAAAATCTGGGAATAAATATGCGTGAGTAAGAATTTTTTTAGTAATTTTTAAATTTTCTGCTCTGTGTTAAATTATAGTAGCTTAAATGAAATCTTGGTTGTTACAGATCTAGAACAATACAAGTAGAAAATGGCCATTTCAATGATGTCTTATGTGTTCCAAGTCTTTCTTGTAACCTTCTATCAGTATATAAAATCACTCATTCAGGTGAAGGTAAAACCATAGAGTTTTCGCCTCACCAAGTTGTAATCAAGGATCTAAACGATCCTAATCATGTTCTTGCAAATGGAATTGATGATGATATTATCAGGTTGTACAAGTTTGACAACTTTGGGTCATCATATTTTTCATCAGTTTTTGTTGCTCAGAGCGATGAATTGAGAAAACTTTGGCATGAGCGGTTTGGTCATCTAAATTATCACTCATTGAAACAACTATGTAATCAACAGATGGTGAATGGTCTTCCTCTTGTTTCATGTAGAGATGGTTTTTTTGCCGGTTGTGTTCTTGGCAAACATTATCATGACAATTTTGAAAAATGTACCTCTTGGCACGCCTCGAGTCCTTTGCATCTTGTTCACAATGATTTGTGTATTCCACTTTCCTTTCCTTCATTTTCTAGGTGCAATTATTTCTTAACTTTCATTGATTACTTTTCCAGATGTACTTGGGTTTAATTATTAAAATTTAAGAGAAAAGTTTTTGACAAGTTTTTAGCCTACAAGGCCCTTGTAGAAAAGCAATTTGGCCATCAAATTCAAGGATTAAGAATAGATAATGGAGGCGAATATGTGAAAAATAATTTTACAAATTACTGCACTACACAGGGAATCCAAATGCAACACATTGTTCCATATACACCACAACAAAATGGTGTTGCTAAGAGAAAGAACCACACATTAAAAGAAATGGATAATTGTATGATCCAATCTAAGGGATTAAGTCTAAAGTATTGGGTGAAAGCCATCAACTGTGAAAATTACATATTAAATCCCACTCCCACAAAGGCTCTTAAAAATATGACACCAGAAGAAGCTTGGACTAAAATTAAACCAGACGTAAGTGACTTACATGTATTTGGCAGTATAGCATGGGCCCACATTCTTGATGAGAAAAGGAAAGCATTGTAGCCTAAAAGTGAGAAGTGTATATTTGTTGGTTATTCTGAAGATGTCAAAGGTTACAGACTTCTTCAATCACATTGTAATGAAATTATTATTAGAAGAGATGTTAAATTTGATGAAAATCTCTTGGCTTGCGAGCCTAATTCGACATTTGTGCCTTCTTTGGTCTGGAAGCCTAATTCGGTGGTTGTTCCTTCTTCAGCCTGCGAGCCATATTCAACGTTTGTGCCTTCTTATGATCCGGTTTCTTCTTCAAATGATAACAGTGAGGATGAAAATTCACCTCCGCCTTCTCACCCTCCTCCAAATGAGTCCTTTAAACCTGAACCATCACCAGTTCAACTGCTTCCTAGATGGGTCCATTCAACACGAGAAGCAGATGGTGGTCTTGTCGGTGATCCTTCAGATCAGTTTCAAACACGTTCACAGTTCTAGTGAGCCTCTTCTCTTTTGGCTCAAGCTTCTGAGACTTTTGATCTAGAAACATTTGTAGAAGATTCATGTCATCCAAATTGGGATATAGCAATGAATGAAGATTATTGTTCTTTAATGGAAAACGATACTTGGGATCTTGTACCTCTTCCAAAAGGAAGAAAAATTGTCGGATGTAAATGGGTCTATAGAAGTAAGTATGCATCATATGGAAGCGTTGAAAGACACAAGGCTCGGTTAGTTTCCAAAGTATTTTCCCAAGTTGAATAAATTGACTATAATGAAACCTTTTCCCCTGTAGCCAAAATGAATTCCATCTGCCTTCTTCTTTCCCTTGCTACCTCACATAAATGGGAGGTCCATCAGATGGATATTAAATCTTTCTTCTTGCATGGAAATTTGAAAGAATAAATCTACATGGAACAACTTCCTGGCTATGTCTAGAATGAATCTATCCTTTTTTGTTTCCCTCAAGAAATCTCTTTATGGTCTCAAGCAAGCTCCCCGAGCTTGGTATGCCAAAATGGGAAGCTTTCTTATTGCCACTATATTCTCTAGATGTCATTCTGATCCTAATGTGTATACCAAGAAAGTAAGAATCCATCTCATAATCCTTGTCCTTTATGTTGATGACCTTATCCTTACTGGTAGTGACCCAAAACATTTAAACCATGTGAAAACCAGCCTTAAGAAGAAATTTTAAATGACCGACTTAAGCTTTTTGCACTATTTATGTTCTGAGACTTTTGCGACCATTGTTTTGATGAGATAGTTCTTTTGGATTCATCGCATTGGTTTTTGATATTCGATGTTTCGAACCAAACCAGTGTGGTCCATCATCAGGAAAAGTATTATGAAAAGGAAAAGGAAAATTTCTTTTTGCACTATTTCCAGGGCCTCCAAGTATTGCAAACCAATGAAGGAATTTTTCTTTCCTAGTTTAAGTATGCTTGTGACCTTCTTCGCCACTTTCACATGGATGATTTTGAACCAACCCCTTCTCCCTTCTAGTATGGAGTCAAGCTTACTTCCACTTGTACTTCTCCTGAAGTTGATGCCACCCTATTCTGTCAGTTAGTTGGTAGCCTCTTATACTTGACTCATACCCATCCTGATATTACCTTTGCTGTTGGTATTGTTGCCCGGTATATGAAAAAACCCCATGAAATCCATTGGAAAGTAGCTAAAATGATACTTCACAATGTCCATGGTACAGTTCAGTTCGAGATACATTACAGTTTAGGGGGGACTCCTTTATTGGTTGGTTTAACTGATTCAGATTGGGCCAACAACCTTGATGATCAGAAGTCTACTGCAGGTTATGTTTTCATCCTTGGTTTAGGACCTGTCACTTGGGCCTGTAAGAAACAACGTGCTATTTCACTTTCTTCAGTAGAAGCAGAGTACCAAGCAATGGTAAATGAAATTTAGGAAGCCTTGTGGCTTCGACAGATCCTTCCAGAGTTTGGATTCCAGCACTGGCATATGACTAGCCTTTGGTGTGAAAATCATAGTGCCATCAATCTCTCCAAAGACCTAGTTCAACATCATCGTAGAAAACACATCAAGCTACACATGCACTTCATCAGAAAGATAATTCTTGATCAAGTTATTGAAGTGCTCTTTTTCCCTACAAAAGATCAAGTTGTAGACATTTTCACAAAGTCTCTTACAGAAGCAAAGTTTTCCAAACTTCGGTTTATGTTAGGAGTTCATGAAGTTGTCATTAAGGGGGGATAGGCTCTAATGCCTCCTTCCCTCTCCTATTGTGTCACTATTGTAAATCCTTCAATCCTATCGCAAGTTGTTCTTAAAGGGGGATGTTAGGATATTTATACACTTATGAGTTAGTTAAGATCTACTTGGTGTAATATGTCGTTAGGTAAAAGTGTGTTTCTTAGTGTGTTTCTTTAGTATGCATTAGTATGCATTTGTAGTTAGGAAATCCAATGGTAATGATATGTTCCTGACATAGAGTGATACGACAGTTCATACTCTCCTCAATCTTAATGGCCATTGATCTATGGCTTAACACCTGATTGGTTCATGATCTCTATTTAAAGATAATGGAGGGTCATTTGCCGATGATTGATTGTGAGAAACTCTCTTGTAAAATCTCTCTATAATCTTTTTCTTTTCATTAATAAACTGCTCCAAGTGGCCATGTTGGTTGGGGTTGTGTATGTTTCTCCATAGGGGTTTTACCACGTGAAAACATCGATGTGTTGATCTTTGGTCTGGTTATGTGAGTGGTTACTGAAGATGTTCATCCTTTGTTGGAATAACTGTGTTTTTGAACACCCTCTACATAATAACACACTAATATGGATGAAATCTAGTGGGATTACCTCTCTCTAACAAAAATCATCTATTGAGACAGTCAATCGCATAAGAATTTTGGGCAACGAAAAACTCCATAGGGAATTTTGTAGACCATGGTGTGGCTTGTATATGTGAAAACATGCACCAACGAACTGGTACTTTGAAGGTGCTACAAGCAAATTGGCAAGCCCACATGAAGAGGTTCTTATACTTGGAAAGAAAAGAAAAATTATTTAAAATTATCCAATGGGAATTAATCATAACAGAAAGACAGACCAAAAGATAACAACAAAAAATTAGTTTGTTAGTAATGTGTTGAGAAAATTCTTGAAGGAGTTCGATCACTTGGAAAACTACCCAGCAATAGAATGGAAGTACTTTAACCACTCATCTAATAATTTAAAGGAGGTAGTGCACAACTATCAGGGAGGAGATTCTTAAGAAGACAAATGTTTTTTGGAGGTATTATTTCAGAAATAAAATTCAGGGAGAGAACTTAGAAAGAATTTTTAGAGAGTAGTATGTTGTGAGTGTTGGGATGGATTTTTTATTTCATTCTTTGATTACATCTTCAATAGATATTGAGGAAATCCTCGGCAATAGGTGGTATTGCGAAGCAACAAAAGAGGATAAGAGAGAATGTGTCTGTTGGCCTTCATGGGGTAAAGATTTACTTGTTTAGTTTTTTGTAATAAGGCTCGATTTGATCCGATGCTAATCAGTTTGACTATTCAAGTTCTTTCCTTGTGATTCGCCACTATGGCTCCATTCCTTCTTGGATCAACTTTCTTTTTCTTCTTTGTGTTTTTTCTTTCTATTGTATGTTGCGTCTAGAAGATCTAAAGACCATATACCTGATCCTGTTTATGCAGAGACTTGAAGATTTTGATGATTTATGATTTTATATGGGAATCTTATTAATGGAAATTAGTTCTTTGTCACTTTGGATATCTCTTTGATTTTTCTTTAAATTCCTTAGTTTTCTTCGTCTTTATTTTACACTTTGATTCCAGAATAAAAAAAAATAGATAAATTTTTAAAGAGACAAACAAAACATTTTACTTTTTGTTTATAATCATATTTATTAAGTTGTATTTATTGGATAATTAGTGCACATAATCTTTGTTTATCTTACTATTCTAATTTTATTATTTTTTACATCCTAACTAGAAAAGGGGAAAATAAACAAAAAATTGATTATGTTATATGCAAATAAACTTTCATCACTAACTTGGTTTGTATTTTATTTTATTTTGTTATTTATCACATGCCTCTTAAACACTTTCATCACTAACTTGGTTTGTATTTTTATTTTTTTTTGTTATTTATCACATGCCTCTTAAACGAAAAAAAAAAAATAGACTATATCAATCAAGTCTTCAAACAAACATTTGTTAAAAAGTTTTCTTTAAATTAATTTATTTGTTTTAATTGGTTTTTAGTTAGCCTTTCTTTAGTTACTTTTATATTTTTTGTGCATTTCCTTTGTTTAATTTAATTTTTCCACTACAAATGTATAAAATCCACATAGAAGTTATTAAAATTGTAAAAAGCATTAAAACCATAAAATTGCATAAAAATTAAATATTGTTAAAAAGTTAAATTATAAGGAAAATAAATTAATGATTTGACTATAGGTTAGGGTAAAATTGACCTAGATTTCAATGTGCTTTCTTGTCCATGGCTTAAATCCTACGGTAACATTCTCGTATTTTCTCGCCTAGCACCATGAGAGGTTTAAAATGCTGACATTTGAGACTCTAGTCTTTTGGTGTCAACATATTTTTGGTGACCATACAACCATTCAATGGTTCGTTCCTATTTTTTATTTTAATCCTTTCAAATATTTTCTACTTTTCCTAGACCTCAATGTCTGAACCGATTTGAAGCCTGTTTGGTGGTTGTAACCATGTGGTTTCAGCTACTAACACTGGGAAAGTCATTCAAAATTATGGACTATTTGAGTTCGAAGAAGACCTAAACAATTCCCCTTGGTTTGTGCCCACTTCCTTGAAGTTCTCTCAGCTGGTTAACCCTTTACCTAACAAATTCAAGAATCATTTTCCTATCTTCCACAGTGATGGAACTGTTACAGTTATTGAACACCTTCGTGCGTTTTCGAATGATTGCGCCATTCTTGGAGTAAATAATAATGATAGTTGTATGTTGTTGTTTATGAATTCCCTTCAAGCTGATGTCACCTCCTTATTTTCTAGTCTTCAAGATGTTGGTTTGAATTTCCTTACTGGTTTACATCTACCTTTGGGCATTTAGATAGTCCTTACGAACATCTGAAGAGATTTAATGAATTACGCATGAAGAATAATGAGAGAACTCTTTCTTTTAATCTTTAGTTTATCAAGTTGTACATTCTAATTCCTACTTCCATTCTCCCTACCAACTCAGTTTCTCTGTTGCATTACTACGAACTTTTCCCCCCTCTTTACCTATGGTGGTTGGAAGAAAAGAATGTTCAAAACCTAGAGCTAGCCTATCTACTTGCCTCAAATTCAAAGAGAAAATGTGTAGAATAGGTTACTCCTTTGGTGTTTATGATTCACACAAGGAGTTGTCTTCTTTAATCCCTATCATTAAGAGCTTGAAACATCACATGTTCCTTCTTGAGTCTCAATCTTTAAATCATGCTGGGGATATATCTTGGGAAACCTCTCTCTCAGCCTAATTACAATGAATCAAATTCTCATGGTAGAGAGCATGGATATAAAGAGGATCATGATTATATCATGATGCTTAATGACCCATCCACCTCTCATACCCTTCTTAAACCTCATACCCAAAATCACCTTTCATCTCAATCTTCTTCTCTATATGCATATAATGGAAATTTTGATTACGCAAATGAAGAATTCAGTGCTAATTATGTAAAACCAATTTACGATACATTTGTATTCAATGATGATGCTAATGAGTGGTCAAATGATGTAGACCAAAATGAATACCCTTCTTAAACCTCATACCCAAAATCACCTTTCATGTCAATCTTCTTCTCTATACGCATATAATGGAAATTTTGATTACACAAATGAAGAATTCAATGCTAATTATGTCAAACCAATTTATGATACATTTGTATTCAACGATGATGCTAATGAGTGGTCAAATGATGTAGACCAGCATGAATTTAATGATTCATGCAACAAGTTCTTTTCTGAAGACATATATGAGTTCAATCAAGATCTTAATTTGTATAAACATTTCTCTAATCCTTTGTTGCAATAAAAAAAGGATAAATAACTTGGCTCTATCAAGCATGTCCGTCCTTGGCACAATTTTTATTTTGATGATACTAACTATTGTAGGGGCATTCCAATGTTTTTTAATCCATGTTATGAATCTTCATTGCATAATGACGATCATGTTATTGATATAAATGTATACGTAGGTGATATTAATTCATTTGATGACACTAAATTGTTTGTTGAAATCATGGATCATCCCTTCAAGGTACAAATCCTAAATCCTAAATCTAATTCAGTCAATACCTTCACCAATTATGGCAGAGCATCTGTTGCTTGGCATGTCTTGGAGGTTGGTGGTCATTTCTTTTGGCTATTGATTAATCATATCTTTGCACTGTATACAACTTTTGGTTGGCATTTTGGAAGTCCTTCCACGAACAAATTTGTCAAAATCATAAGGCCCACATGCAAAGCAGGTGACACAATCCTTTACGCTAAATTTCGTCCAACCTGAGTCCAAGCTAGTGGTTTCTTTCCCGGTAAATAAATAAACAAAATAAAAAATAAAAATAATAAAATATAATAATACTAAATAAAAAAATTCGGGAAGGGCTAGATTAGTTTTGGTTAATTTCTCTTTTACTTAGTTTATTTTCTTTCTTTTATTTAATTTGCTTGTTTTTATTTTTTTCCCTTTCTTACGGTCAGAGGTGATTGAGCAGTCATTGGTGATATTAAAAGGTACACTATCTCTATATTTTAAACTGATTGACCAAATGTGTTTTGGTGGACAACAGACTTGTAGGTGAACTAAGTTTCCTTCCTTTGCCATGATTCCTCGCTTGTATACTATTCGCTTGCTACGCGGGACATCCTCGCTTGTCACGTTCACCAATCCTATCCCCTCTTCCCTCTTTCCCTTTCTTTTTCCCCCTTCATTTTGAGATGCCTCCGACATACACATTGTGGGCACTCGGGTTTTTGGGTCTTTCCCTCAACACCCATCCACGACAGTTTTCTATCTGCATAATCATTTAGTCAATTTTCGAAGAGTTGTCCCTTCAGGTTATACAACAGGCCGAAACCCCCTCATACTTACCACTTTGCATGATTTATTTCCAAAGTCCCGATCCATGAATCCATTGACCTCCATTGCTTCTCCCCCTATTGCATAACCTGGTCCACCTAACCCTATCAACCTTTTTCTTGTCCCACATTGAGTCTCCCTTAGTCCTTTCATTACCCTTCCCTTCCCCTTTCTTGCAAAAAATCAGTGATCTTATGTTATTTTTTAAAGCTTTCACGCCACTGTAAGCAACGTGCATCTTTTGGTTGTGAATTTTTTACGACGATTTTTTTCAAAAGGCCTTAGCCGACAAAGTGTTAATATGATCCCTCTCCAGTCACACTACTTGTGTACATTTCTCTTATTATTGTTAAATGTTGGAGCATTGTTCTTAGTGAATTTATTATGGTGCTTGACTCTTTTCTAAGCAAAAACCTTTCCATACTCCTTTCATTATTCATGCCCTGTCAATCCACCAATGACACACATGTCCAAAAACCCTTATGTCGCCATTGTTAATCTAGACACTCACCTTACTCACTATGTAAAAGAGAGACCCGATAACTATTCTTCATGGTTAGTTATGGTCATATTATATATTTCAAAGCCATGCCATATTCTTATGATTAAGAGACTGGAACCTTATTTTATTTTTTAAACTATTATTACATACCTCATGTCACATTAATGTTGCGCCATCATTTCAGTCCCTGTCTACTCTTCAAAACAAAATATATTATCATTATATACCCAACATATATCACCTTTTCAAGTTCTTTGTCATGTGCCCATCTTTTAATATTTTATTTGTCCCATAAAGTTCTACCATTTTCTTATTAGAGTTATAGATTTAACATCATGTAATAATAAAGACGAAGCATACTTAAATGATAGTCTCCACATGGATTATCTTATTTTAGAGGGAAACCTATGACCCTAACCAGATTTCATATTGTGGAAATGTGATAATGTATACAAAAATCTTGATGAGGCGCCATATGACACTTTTTTTGATGACATGGGATCGTATGATATTCTCTTCGAGACATATTGACAAATATATCAATTGGGATAATCTATACATATTAGCAGACATACAAGGAAACAACGCCTTCCTCAAAGTCAGTGCAAGTTCAGCTTTATTGACGTGGACACATGATCTGTTTCCATTAAAGATTGTATTTTTGGCTCTTACTGATAGATACGAAGACATTCATGCCTTGCACCTTGAGGTTGGTCTACTTCTTGACAGGCAAGAGTTTCAACAAAGAATCCAAGATTACTGCATGAATCGTGGTTCGCTTGAGCATTGGCTTAACCCTGGCCCTTTTCAATGTGTTGAACCTCAACAAGCACTTGGAAATCACCTTGCAGGAGAGGATAGGTGCCCCTTGTGTTTTTATGAAATGGAATTGTGCATATTGTCAGTAATTCCCTTGATTATTTACAGGCTTATAGAATTATGCAACAGACACTACAAAAAAAGTATTGTTGCATGTTCTGGACTCATGGTCTACCACCCTTGCGATTCACATTGTTCGTAGCATTCTTGTATATTTTTATGGTCACATCCCGAGTAACATTGAAAGGAAACAAACAAGGGAATCCAACCACGATGGATAAATGTAACAGAAAATACACAGGCAGTGGATGATAAATTGTGAAGCAAAGAGAGATGCAGAGAGAAAAGAATAGAACAGTATATTGAAATGTATGAAGAAGTACTGAACAAGTTGAAGTACAATGCAATGGGATATGGTTGAGCTAAGTATGCTCAAGCAAGACAAAAATAGAAAGTACAATTATCCAGTACAATTGGCAGTGTACAGTGAGACTATTGAGGTTACATTATATTTAACACTCCCTCTTAAACTCAATAGTTACAATCATCAACACTGACTATGCCTAAGTGTTGCCTCTGAAAATCAAAAACTGACTTTCCTAGTGGCTTTGTAAAGATGTCGGCAAGATGATCTCGAGAACTACAAAATTGTAGTACAATGTCACCATTATTGACTAGCTCACGTATGAAATGAAACCGAGTGTCAATGTATTTTCTTTTCTTGTGAAACACATGGTTCTTGGATAATGAAATCGCTGATGTATTGTCATAGAAAATAGGAGTTGGATCATTTTCTGTTTGTGACATGTCTTTCAATAATCTTCTCAGCCATACAACTTGACATGAAGCTGAGGTAGCAGCTACATACTCTGCCTCTGCAGAAGATATGAATACAATTGGCTGCTTCTTTGATGCCCATGAAGTCAGGTCCGTGCCCAGTTGAAAGACATATCCCGAGGTGCTTTTCCTGTCATCTAGGCTACCTGGAAAGTCAGTATCTATGTAACTAGAGAGTTGATTACTATCAAATTTAGTGTACCATAAACCAAAATTTATTGTTCCTGCTACATATCTCAAAATTCATTTTGCCATTTTCCAATTTGAATCTTTTGGTGATTCCATGAATCTGGAAACAAGGCTAGATGCATACATAATGTCAAGCCTAATTGTTGTAAGATACAACAAACTGCCTACTAAACTTTTGTATAGAGTAGAGTCCACAGTAGGACCTTCATCTTTCTTGCTCAATTTTGTGCCTAAAGGGATGGGGGTTTCTGCTGGATTGCATCCTTCCATACGAAACATTTTGAGGATGTCTACATACTTTTGCTGACAGAAAAAAATGCCTTTGGCTGATTGATGAACCTCAATGCCTAAAAAATATTTCATTATTCCAAGATCTGTCATCTCAAACTCAGATTGCATGGCATGTTTGAAATATGTTAGCTCTAGATTTCCTGTGTAAATCATGTCATCAATATATAAACATACAATTAGTATTTTACCGTGATGATCTGTTTTGGTATAAAGTGTGGGTTCAGTTTGACTTCTGTTGAAGCCACTTTTGATTAGGTAAGTGTCAATTCTGCTGTACCAAGCTCTTGGAGCTTTCTTTAAGCCATACAAGGCTTTCTTCAACCGATACACTTTGGCTGGGTGCTCTTGGACTTCAAATCCAAGTGGTTGATCGACATAAACTTCTTCTTCTAAAAATCCATTTAGAAATGCTGACTTGACATCCATTTGGTATACTTGCCATTTGTGTTGTGCTGCTATGGCCAATAGATTTCTGACAGTGTCTAACCTTGCTACTAGAGCAAAAGTTTCACCATAGTCAGTATCTGGTTGTTGTGAGAATCCTTTGGCAACAAGTCTTGCCTTGTGATTTTCAATCTGTCGTTTTTCATTTAGTTTGGTTTTGTAAACCCACTTGACACCAATACTTTTCTTGTGTCTTAGCAAATCAACAAGATCCCATGTATTGTTCTTCTCAATGGAGTCAATTTCTTGGTTCATGGCTTGCACCCAATGTGGCTCCTTGGCTGCTTCCTTAAAGGATGTAGGTTGACATGACATTAAAGCAAAAAAATTATGTTGCTCAAAGTCATCCAAATGTTGATGGATTTCTCTCAAACTTCGAGTTCTCTGATTCTATGGTTCAAAGAATGATTCTCTTCTTGAAGTTGAGTTATCCTGTTAGTTATCTGGTTGTCCTTGGACTTGCATTCTTGGAAGAATGGTTTGAGGTACTTGCTGTTCTGAATTTTCTGTGTTTTCAGAACTTGGCAACAATGGATTTTGATTGTCCACTTGCTGATTTTCTGAATCATTCGAGAATTTATTTTCCAGAAATTGTACATCTCTGTTGAGAATTAATTTCTTGGTGATTGGATTGTAAAGCCTGTAAGCTTTAGATGTTTCACTGTATCCAGTGAAAATACATTTCTCACTTCTGTCATCAAGCTTCTTCCTTAATTCGGAAGGTATGTGTGCATATGATATGCATCCAAATGTCCTTAGATGAGCTACATTGAGCTTTGTCCCACTCCATGCTTCTTGGGGAACTTTCATATGTAGACTGGTGGTTGGTGATCTGTTCAAAAGATAAACTGAGCATGCTACTGCGTCAGCCCAAAAAGTATTTGACAGACATTTCTGTTTGAGAAGTGTTCTTTCCATATTCATGATGGTCTGATTTTTTCTTTTAGCCACTCCATTCTGTTGTGGAGTATACCTTGTTGTTGCCTACATGATGATGCCTTGAGATTTGCAGAAATTTGCAAATTCTCTGGAGTTGTATTCTCCTCCTCCATCCGACCTGAGTACTTTGAGAAATTTGCCACTCTGTTTTTCAGTTTCTGCCTTGAATTCTTTGAATTTTGTAAATGTTTCAGACTTGTGTTTGAGAAAGTAGATCCATATTTTCCTGCTAAAGTCATCAATAAACGTTAGAAAGTAAAATCTACCACCTATTGACTCTGTTTGCATTGGTCCACATAGGTCAGTGTGAACTAGTTCAAGATGTTGTTTGGCTTGATTGGAAGACTGTGGAAAACTAGTTCTCTTGTGTTTTCCAAGTATGCAAGACTCACATGGGGGAATTTGCTCTTTAAAGATAGGTAGACCTTTGACCATGGTGTTTTTCTGAAGAAGACTTAGAGTCTGAAATGGTAGATGTCCAAATCTTGTATGCCAAACCATTGTTTCATTCAGGGTTGATGCACTCTATGCATAAGATTGACTCAGATTTGCAGTTCTGAGGGTAAGGGGAAACATCCTATTTGGAGTCATATAGATTTCAGAAATCCATTTTCTGTTGGGTTTTCTATCATAGATTTTGCAAGATGCTCCCTCAAAAAGTACCTTATATCCTTTTTCAATGAGTTTTCCTACACTTAACAATTTATGTTTCAAGTCTGGAACATGATAGACATTACATATGTCTTTCTTTTCATTCTATTTAGTAAGAATATAAATAGTTCCTTTTCCTTGAACTTTGACTAAATGATCATTTCCAAGTGTAATATCGAATGAGATTGAAGAATAAAGGCATGAAAGTAATTCTCTGTTACTTGTCATGTGATTGTTGCAGCCACTGTCCAGCAACCAGAGATCTTTAGGTTGTTCTTCAGTTTTGTGGCATGAGAGAAACATACCTCTTGAGGTGTCTCCCATATGATTTGACACATGTGCTCTGCCTGAGATTTGATCTGCCTTCTTCTTCCTGCATTCAGATTCATAGTGTCCATACTTTTTGCAGTAATAGCATTGTATGCTAGTTTTTTCATTAGACCTTCTCCCTCTGCCTCTTTGAGGCTGTAAATTCTGATGTTGATATTGTGGCTGATGTCTTTGACCTTGGAAATTTTGATTCAGAGATTGTTGTTTGTTACCTCCACTGTAGTGAGGATTACTTTGATTGTTCCCTCTTCCTCTACTTCTTCCTATGCCTTTCCCTCTTCTGAATGAGAATTGAGTTTGGAAGGCGTTGGAGATTGACTCATCTGTGAGATGCAGTCTGGTCTCATGTGTCACCAGAGAACCAATTAGTTCATCTGTTGAAAATCTTGATAGATCCTTGGATTCAAGGATGGCTGTTACAACCATTTCAAATTTCTTGGGTAAACTTTTGAGGATTTTCTCAACGATTCGTTGATCAGTGATGGTTTCACCAATCAGTCTGATCTGGTTCACGATTCCCATGACTCTGGTCATGAATTGATCCACTGCTTCGGACTGTGTCATCTTGAGAGTCTCGAATTGTGTCCACAAGGTCTGCAGTTTAACTGTTTTTACCCTGTCATTTCCTTGGTAGGACGATTTAAGGATGTCCCAGGCCTGTTTGGAAGTACCAGCACTTGCGATTTTTGAGAAAATCGAATAATCTACAGAATTCTGAATCCAGAATTTCGCTTTGTTTTCTTTGGTCCTCAGAGTTTCCTGAGCAATTCTCTGCGCATTTGTCATGGCAGTGAGGGCGGATGGATCTGGTTCCACATATCCAAGATCCACTGGTTCCCAACACTCTTGTGCTTGCAAGAACGACCTCATTCGAAGAGACCAAAATTCGTAATTCTTACCTAGAAGAATCAGACCCTGAGTTGGGCCTAGATTTCTAGATGACGCCATGATTTTTGAATTAAAAAAGAATTGCAGAAGTACAGAGAAAAATTTTGTATTTACCTATGATCGGTGAAACGCCGATTTGCCGATGACCGATGGGAGCTTATCGGGCTTGAATTGGCCCTTGGTCTCCTTTCAATGTGACCATGCGTCTTTCTTTTAAAGTGCTACGGGATTTTCTCATTGTTTTCCTTTCAAAATGTCGAAACATGAAAATTCGCCTTTGGACTTTTCAACGGTCCAGATCGTGCAGTGATCTGACGATCCAGATCTTATCGAGATATCGCGAATCGAGATTTCGCGAGTTCTGATGTCGAGCTCTTCTGTCTCCTCGATTCCCCGATCTCCGATTTACCGATGGCGCGTTCGTTTCAGGACTTTCCCTATTCCTCTGATCTCTTCCACGCATCCCAACAGATGGACGGTCGTTCTCTCTCCTCATGATTTCACGATTTGATGTGTCCCGGATGTCTCGTCTCCAGGATCCACGAAATGTCGATGCGCCGATTGACTCGTTTGAAGAGATGACGTCAGCTGGGCCCCGCAAATGGAGGGTTCCTCCTGTCGGGATTTCGGACTTCGTGGTTTAGAAGTTCACGAGATCCTTGTCCTCAGGATTCGCGATTTGTTGAATCCCGATATGCCGATGGCCCTTTCCTAGTCGGGACTTTTCCCGAGTCCCTGGATTTACGCCACGTGTCCGGGAGAGATGGATGGTCCTGATTCCTCCTCGGGATATCGCGACTTGCGATCCTCCGTTGACACAATGTGTCTGTCAACTTGAAACCCTGAATGCCGAACAAGGATGATTTTAAGGATGGAAATTTATTTTAAAATGAAGAAACCTTAGCGAATCTTACTAATCCTTCATATGTTAACTATAAATGTTTGGCGATATTTTTGTAAAAATATTCAAATTTCTAAGGATTTTGTATAGTTTGTATAAAATTTTGGCAATTTTTGAGTTAACATAATTTTATCCTATAAAATTTGGGCGAATCACTTTTAGAATAACGAATCTTTTTTGGGGAAAAACCATGGAAAATTAGCCCATGGGCGAAATTTAGCCCCTAAAATCATCCCTGATGCCGAAATGCCGACGGGCGCTACGATGTTCGCCACGTGTCTGGACAAACGGACGACTGCGATCTTATCACTATATCGCGTATCGCAATTTCGCGAGTTGCGAAGTCCTGTTGCAATGGTCTTTGAAAACCCCGAACTCTGAAATAGCGATGGAGTGTTGGCTTGGATCTGCCGTCACCTGTCCTCTGATATGGACGACTCACAAGTCTTCTTGGGATTTCGCGTATCGGAGTTTTGGAGTGCAAATAACCTTTGCTCGTCCAACTCCCGATTCCCGATTTTGCGATGTGATGAGGATCGACGGCTCATGATCTTTCCTATCCAACGGTCCAGATGATGTCGGGACTTTGTGACTTTACAAGTCAAAAAAAAATTCTCCTTGGCGCTTCAAACGACTAAACGTCGTGCACCTTCTTGCTGATCTAACGGTTGTCGGGCCTTTGCGCAAGATCTGATGGTTGAAATGCTTTCGTCTTTTCCACGCTCTCCTCATCCCTTCTGAACTGGTTTCCCGCCTTGGATCCGTTCACAGGACGACTCTTACGGCCAACAATGGCTATTCCTTGCGTGTTTGACGCAAGCTTTCCCGAATTTGACGGAATTTTCTCCTACGGAAGAATTTTTTTTTGAATCTTTCAAAGATTGAAAGAATTTCATGAATTCTTTGTTTACTGCTTCAATCTTTAACAAATGTGAGCGAAATTTTCGAGTTCTTTAAAATTTCTCGCCTCCTCTGGCTTTTCTTCGTCAATCTTTGACAATTCTTGAAAAGATTACAAGAATATTTAGGGTTTCTTCTCTCTCGGTCTCTGCTTCCTCGTTCTTTCGAGCGTAGTACGCTCTGCAACCTCGTGTGAGTTTCTTACGGCAATCTTTTGAGAGTATTGCAGAAAGCTCTCCAAGCCTTGTGAAAAGTCTGTGTCGCGTGCTCTCAAGATCCATGAAGCTCTGCTCTTTGAAGATCGAGTGGCTCTCCAGACTGTGTCAAGAGGCTTACTATTGAAGCTCTGATACCATGATAAATTGTGAAGCAAAGAGAGATGCAGAGAGAAAATAATAGAACAATATATTGAAATGTATGAAGAAGTACTGAACAAGTTGAAGTACAATGCAATGGGAGATGGTTGAGCTAAGTATGCTCAAGCAAGACAAAAATAGAAAGTACAACTGTCCAGTACAGCTGGCAGTGTACACTCAGACTATTGAGGTTAAATTATATTTAACAGTGGATGCCTGAAGGTTCTTTGGTCTTTCTTTCATCAAAGATGTTCAAAGAAGGTTAAGTCTCTTCTCCAGTAAATGTTTGGATGGTATTGCTACATCCATAAAGATCTCGACATCTTGAGGCAAGATATTACCTCGATTGGCATGTATCATATATGCTTATCCTTTCTGGTAAAACAAAATGAAGGATGGACCTCTGGTGTATAAATGTTATGCTCTGCATTTTCGATGAGCTTCATGAAGAAATGCACAGGTTTGTACAAAAAAATATTTTGGTTCAACTCTTCTACAAGCCAGAGAACGCTTGATCTTCTGAACGCGTTCAAGGTTCCGTTGTCCACCACAACCATTTCAGATATAGGGTCTACTATTATTGTCTTGGAAATGGAAGGATCGATTGCAGTAAGGAATACTGTGCCATAAGAAAATTGCTCGAACTCTGACCATGAGTCCAATTTTGGATTCAGTAAACAATAAATCTGTATGCAAATGAAATTGAATAAATTTTTGAGAGCTTGCACTCACGCTCCAAATCTAGCTTGCATAAACCTGTTAAAAATCCCGAGAAATAGAGGAATTGTGTCATCGCAGCAGAACTAGAGATGAGTACCTCCCCAGAGGATTGATCATTATTTCAATTGTGTTAGATTTGTATGTGCGTGACGCGCGCGACCTTTATCTCTTCATACAGTTTGACGATCATGACACCATTCGAGATTTCGTTGCAGATACATATCCAGCAACTTATGGGTGCCCTCTACATAAGAACACACCAATATGGTTGAAATACGGTGGGATTACCTCTCTCTAACAACAATCATCTATTGAGACAGCCAATAGCATAAGAATTTCGGACAACGAAAAAATCCAGAGGGAATTCAGTAGAACATGGTGTGGCTTGGATATGTGAAAACGTGCAACAGGGAATTGGTATTTTGAAGGTGCTACAAGCAAATTGGTGAGGCCACACGAAGAGGTTCTTCTGGCTGCAAAGAAAAGAAAAATTAGTTAAAATTATCCAATGGGAATTAATCATAACACAAAGAGAGCCCAAACAATAACAACAACAAATTAATTTGTTAGTAATGTGTTAAGAAAATTCCTGAAACAGTTAGCTCCCTTGGAAAACTACCCAGCAACTGAATGGAACTACTTTAACCACTCGTCTAATCATTTAAAGGTGGAAGTGGACAACTATAAGGGAGGAGATTCTTAAGAAGACAAAAAAATTCTAAAGGAGGTATTGTTTCAGAAATAAAATTCACGGAAATAACTTAGGAAAAAAAAATTAGAGAGTAGTATGCTATGAGTGTTGGGAGGGATTTTTCATTTCAATCTTTCATTATATTTTCAACAGAGATTAATTAAATTATCGGCAACAGGTGGTCTTGTGAAGAAACAAAGAGGATAAGCTATGATGAGTTTGTTGGCCTTCATGAGGTAAAGATTTTCTTGTTTAGTTTGTTGTAATAAGGCTTGATTTGATTTGACGCTAATCAATTTTACTATGGAGGTTATTTTTTTGCAATTCACCACCATGGCTCCATTACTTCTTGGCTTAGCTTTTTTTTTTCTTCTTTATGCTTGGTTTTTCTATTGTACATTGCCTCTAAAAGGGCTAAATACCATATACGTAGTCCTTTTCTAGCAGATACTTGAAGATTTTGATGATTTATGATTTTGTATGGGAAGCTTCTTAATGGAAATCAATTCTTTGTCACTCTCCATATCTCTTTTATTTTTTTTTTAAATTCTTAATTTTCCTTGTCTTTATTTTACACTTTAATTTCAAAATTAAAAAAAAAAAAAA
>JZKD02S0020030.1:713539-739147 GCA_000966675.3 Picea glauca | reverse complement strand
AAAAAAATAGACCATATCAATCATGTCTTCAAACAAACATTTGTTAATAAGTTTTCTTTAAATTAATTCATTTGTTTTAATTGGTTTTTAGTTAGTCTTGCCTTGGTTATTTTTCTATTTTTATGTATTTCCTTTGTTGAATTAAATTTTTCCACTACTAATGTATAAAATCGATATAAAAGTTATTAAAATTGTAAAAAGCATTAAAATCATAAAATTACATAAAAATTAAATATTGTTAAAAGGTTAAATTATAACGTAAAGAAATTCATGCTTGGACTATAGGTTAGGGTAAAACTGGCCTAGAGTCTAATGCACTTTCTTGTGTGTTGCTTAAATCTTAGGGTAACATTTTCATCTCTTCTCGTCTAGTCCTGTGAGAGGTTTAAAATGGCGACGTTTGAGACTCTCTAATCTTTTGGCATGAACATATAGTATATTAGGAGGATATATTACATAATTTTTCGTAGATTGTACCTAGTCATAGAGTCTTGCAGAAAAGAACTTCTTCAAAGGTCTGCGTGAAAGGTTAATGAAATTGTTGAGTACGTGGATTTTTTTTTTTTTTTTGACAAGTGCGTGAACAATGGAGTGTGAATGCTAAGGGGATTCACTCACATATGGTAACCCATAGATGACAAGAGGATAGTCTGAGAAAAAGAGAGAATGAAGGAAGCGATGAATAAATATGGTAGGGGGATGAGGATGGAAATAAGCAAAGAAGGTATACGGAAGGAAGAAGACGAGTTTGGAGAACTGTACAAAGGAAGGAGGCACAAGAGGTGAAAGAATAGGGATGGGAATTGAGATTCTGTGAGACAGAAGGGAGAGGCCCTTACGCAATAGTTCAAATTGCAGAGATACCACACATAATAGGAGAGGAAGAAGAATTATATTTGAGTCCTATAATAGAAGAACATTTAATTCCTACTTAGACTGGATCTTGCGTTGAATCCATGACCCCATGTGCATCACAAAAATCAGAGATAATAGTTGAAGACTTATCAAAATCACTTAGAATTAGCAAGGGATGAAAAGGTAATAGCAATCAGAGAAATGGAAGAAGTGTGCATAGTTAGAGTCAACCAACATCACCAAGAGGAGGTATTACACAAAGAAACATGGTAGGGGTAGAAATTGATTTCTAGGGAGTTGTGTCAGAGGACCCATAGAAACATCTTTTTGTGAGAAACATATTTTTTTCAGAGGACACATACAGTTTGGGTTGCTAAGAACATCCAGGATGAGGTAGTGGAAATTGCACAGTTGGAAACAACATTTAGAGGTCGTGCGTTGGTATGGTACATGGATTTGTAGAGTACCACACCTACAGGATAGGCTAGGATGTTGGCATAAATAAGAAAAGCATTATTAAAAGAGTTCAAGAAGCCAAAGTTTGATTCACAATATATTAGAGATATGAAGGAAATTGAAAAGGTGCATACTGAATCAGTCTGGGATTATGACAAACATTTTAAAGATCTTATGGGTAAACTGACCTTCCAGATCCTCGATCAAGAAAATCAAGAATGGTTTATTTCCATAATTCCACCAAACATTCACAGGCCATTGATTCAACATAAGGTTGCGTCGCAGCCCGAGGATCTGGAAATTGCAATGAAATTGGAATCATCCCATGTAGGAGACAATGGAGGGATGACACAAGTTCATATGAAATTGACTTCTTTGATGATTCAATTGAGAGAACTTACAAAAGGGAAGGAGAAACCTGAACAAATCTAGTGTACTAAGTGTATGACTAAAGGCCATATTAACGATGAATTCCCAGCATTGGTGCAATATTTGGTGACTGGACCGCCAAATCCATTACCATGAGGGGGGTATCACGAGATATGTAAGAAATGGGACATCATCCAACTGAGTGTCCAATAATACAAAAGTATCATTGTACACCAAGGAACTTGTTTGATAATTTGTGCAAGTCATTCACACATGAAGAGAAGGATTTTCGCACATTCAATTTGATGAGCGAGCACACTACATATATGTACAAGATTCAGGAGGAGAATGTTGTGATAGAAGGAGGTGGTCTACAATAAAATAATAAGAGGGGATTTAATCCATGTAAGAGATAAAATTATGGTAGAGGTTGAGGTAGAGGAGGAAGAGGAATGATCATACGTTGGAATTGTAATGAACCAACACACTTAGGCCACGACTACCTGAATCCATGTACAACGTGCACATAGTGGTGATCACTAGAGCATCCGACAAAATATTGTCCTAAAATATTTGCAAAATGGAAGGAAAGAGGGAATCAAAACTTGAATCCAAATCAGAATGTGCAGAAAATATCAACGGAGAAATGCAACGAAGGGCCTAGAATAACAATTGTTACACAAGGAGGAGATAGAATAGGAGTTGATGTGACGAATGGAGGAAATTAGGTTGAGGAATGCGTAAAGAAGTCAACAGGACCTATGCCAACATTCAATCCTAAACAAGAAAATGAGACATATCAAAGAGCAAGAAAAGAGGTACTTGGACAAGATTGGGGAACATCAACATCATCTGTGTCATAGGTCAATGGTTGGATTGTGACAAAGAATCCAATTGGGAAGGTAAGCACTTTAAGATAATTATTGAGAAGTTGTGTAGAGCTAATGAAAGATGAAACTACGCTGGATTAACTATATGAAATGATTGATCATTGCACGCAAGGAAGGGAAGCGGGTAATGCACAGAAATAAGACCAACGAAGAATTCATATTCAATGTTTAAATTAGGGAATATGATGTGGATAATGTTATCTTGGACTTGGGGTCCAATGGGAATGTATTACCTAAGTATACTTGGGATATTATGGGAAAAAACAAGTGTAATATACCCCTTAAAACCCAACATTTCTTTTAAGCACTATTCTAAGTGACTAAAGTAGTACTACTACTTAGCCTCTTGGTCTTGTCACACAGTTGACAATTTTTTTGTTGACTAGGATCAATGTAAATCATTTTTTGAACCCTTGAATCAAACTTTTTCATCATCTTGAAGTCTAAGTCTCTTAAAGGACTAATAGGATAACACCAATATGTATTAGGGAGTTGTAGCCTTCAAATGATCATATGGTTTATAAAACTATATTGTTGATCCTCAAGTGCGATTTATGTAGTAATGTTCTTAGCATGGATCCCCAAATGAAAACACAACTTATCATGTATAGTTGTGAGCACATAAACTAATAAATTCATTTAGAGTCTATACAATTTTCTTGTATGGAGATCAAGGTTTAGAAAAACCCTTCAAGGTATTTATACTATAATCATGGTGCAAGAATCTTAGACTTCATGGCTTGCGATAATTACAAGATTGTTCTATGGTTGACAACCACTACTTACATATGACATGCGTTTTCACTTATGTGTAGATATAGCCTCAATCATTAAGGTAGAATGATGATACTCATATTTAGACCAGGACACCATAAACAACTGTCAAGTGACAGTTTTGTAGGTGAATTGAACATCAAACAAATATTACCCGCTATGCAATAAAGAGAGTTTATTATTTGTCTTCTACCATGTGCCCTATGACAACCACGATTGCATGTTTAAAAATGGAGTGGGCTAATTTGGGAACAATCTTTCTTTTGGAATTACTTTTGCATATTTTTGCATATTTTCCAACAATGTAATTTTAAATTTCCGATCAATTTAGAAGTATGATCGATTTTCTAAGTATTTGGGTTGGTTTAAAATGGGGCAAAACCCCTAAAGTAAAGTTCTGAAATACATGAAACTTTGATCTATGCTAAATTGAGACTATCCCTGAAAATCTGGTTAGATTCAAACCCATTTTTTTGTTAAATATAATGTAACCTCAACATGCTGACTCTACACTGCTAGCTGTCCTGTCGAGCTGTACTATCGTTTCTTGATTTGCTTGAAGCTATTTATCTCAACTATTTTCCCTTTTCTAGATACTCCTTTCATTTGTACTCTTTTTCATTACATTCCTAATATACTGAATATTATTTTCTGCTCTGTTCTTTCTCTATACTTCTTGCTTCTCATTTTATCATGGTATCAGAGCTTCAACAGTAAGCCTCTTCACATAGTCTAGAGAGCAACCCGATCCAAAGAAACACAGTGCTTACACTGTGAATGAGAGAATAGGACACAGGATTCTTCACAAAGCCTGGAGAGAAATCCGTAGTCCGCCCTTCACTCAAAAGATCGTAGAAGAAAGCACGCATGAGGAAGCAAAGAGAAATACGCTCAAAAGATTGAGGAGTCAGAGCTGCAGAAGGCAGAAAAATTTAAATATCTCATGAAATTCTTTCAAATTCGTGAAAGATTGCTGCAGAAGGCAAAAATGTTTAAAGAATTCAGAAAATTCTCACAAAGTTGTGAAAGATTTCTTAAAGATTTAAAGAATTCGTGAAAGATTCACGAATTTCTTTCTCCAGGAGAAACTCTTTGCAAGAACAAAAAAGAACACGCTAAAGCAGCCAAGAACGAACATACACAGTCATAAGATCGGTCCTACTGACAGATCTAAGGTGATTGATCGAGTTCAGAAAGGACGTGGAGTGCGCAGAAGAGGCAAAAGATTTTCAGTCGTTCAGATTTAGCATAGAGAACCGATAGCCATCAGATCTAGGAGAAAGTGCATGAGGTTTAGTCCTCTGGAGCGCATAGGAGAATAGTCGACTTACGAATTCACGAAATCCCAAAATCATTGGGACCATCCATCTAGGAGGACACATGGAGAGATCTCGACATTTCGTTGACTCGCAGGGAGTAAAGGTCAGAGAACACTGCCATGAGAATTCGCGAATCGCGAACTAATGACTCGATCTGAACCATTGGATAGAGAAATATCGTGCATCGTCGATCTGACACTATCGCAAAATTGAGAATTGGGAGTTGGATGAGCAGAGGAGACTTCACTTCATACCCCGATACGCAAAATCCTGAAATAACAAAATCACTCCAATCGTTGGATCTGGAGTGATAGGTGGCAAAGATCCCGAAGCCATCGGAATTTGTTTTGGCACCGGGAGAATGAAGGTGAATACTGGGGAAAGAAGATTTCACGACAGAATCAGGACCGTCCATCTCAGAGGACAGGTGGCAGCAGATCCAAGCGCCATAAAAATTTCGGCATTTTGAAGTTCAGGGTTTGGAGAACATCATGACGAGAGTTCAAGAGTCGTGAAATACCAATTCGAGATATTCCAAAAGGATCTGGACCGTCAGATCATAGGAGAATCTGGACCATCTATAGAAGCTCCATCATAATTTCGACAACCAATAAATCAGAGGTGAGAGTCTCGTGAAATCGCAATATGCGAAATTCTAAAATAATCAGAGTCATTGATCGAGTGTAGATCTGAACCGTTAGATCTCCTATCATGGAGGATTGTAGATCGTTGATCACGATATTCCAAATAAAATATGTTCATTGATCTCAAATCAATGAGGATCGTTGATCCTTGAAGCAATTTCTCATTTTGGCTATTCAAAGGAACTGCTACCTTCAGTGTCGAAACGCGAAAGTCTCGAAACGTGAAAGCCCGTAGCACTTGTTTTTTCTTTTTTGGCCCACGGTCATATGAGAAGATAAATTATTTTTTGGCTCTCAATTAAACTCAGAAATCCCTCTTTCGCCATTAAAGGGGATACAGTTGCTACAATATTACAGTTGCTAGAGAATATAGCTCAGATCCCTGAATCAGTAGAGCTTTCGCTCAACTAATCAGATCGAGCTTGATCGAAGTCAAAGAAGTGGTTTACACCGCATTTTTTTTCGATCTGAACTCACTGCAAGAAATTAGAAGACCTGGTTTTACGCACAGGAAACAAGTAAATACGAAATTTTCCAACAATTTTTTTTCTGTTTTGTTAAAATTCCTTCAAGATGGCCACGTCTAGCAATTTAGGACCAACTCAAGGTCTGATTCTTCTTGGAAAGAATTATAATTTTTGGTCTCTTCAAATGAAATCTTTCTTGCAAGCAAAAGAGTACTGGGATCCAGTGGATCTTGGATATGTGGAACCAGATCCAGCAGAGCTTTCCGCCATGACAAGCTAATAGAGAATTACTCAGGCAACACAGAGGAACAAAGAGAATAAAGCCAAATTTTGGATTCAAAATTTAGTGGATGACTCGATTTTCTAAAAAATCATAGGCGCTGGTACTTCAAAACAGGCCTGGGACATCCTTAAATCAGCCTACCAAGGAAATGACAAGGTCAAAACAGTCAAACTGCAGGCCTTGAGGATGCAATTCGAGACTTTATGAATGACAAAGTCTGAAAATGTGGATCAGTTTATGACCAGAGTCATGGGAATCGTGAACCATATCAGATTGACTGGTGAAGCCATCACTGATCAATGCATTGTTGAGAAAGTCCTCAGAATTTTACCAAAGAAATTCGAAATGGTTGTTGCAGCAATCCTTGAATCCAAGGATTTGTCACGTTTTTCAATAGATGAACTAATTGGTTCCTTGGTGACACATGAGACCAGACTGCATCTCACAGATGAGTCAATCGCCAATTCCTTCAAAACTCAATTCTCCTTCAGTAGAGGGAGAGGCGGAGGAAGAGGCAGAGGTCACCAAGGATGAGGGAGTATTACAAGTAACCAAGACTCAAGTGGAAGTAACAGACAACAGAACCAGAATCAAAATTTCCAAGGTCACAGACAACAACACCAGAATAAGAATTTCCAGCCTCAAAGAGGTAGAGGGAGAAGTTCAAATGACAAAATAAGCATACAATTCTATTACTGCAAAAAGTATGGGCACTATGAATCTAAATGCAAGAAGAAGAAAGCAGATCAACTCTCAGGCAGAGCACATGTGTCAAATCATATGGGGGAAACCTCAAGAGGTATGTTTCTCTCATGCCACAAAACTGAAGAACAACCTAAAGATCTATGGTTTCTAGACAGTGGATGAAACAATCACATGAAAAGTAACAATGATTTACTTTCATGCATTGATTCTTCAATTTCATCTGATATTACACTTGGAAATGATTCCTTAGTCAAATTTAAAGGAAAGGAACTGTACCTATTCTTACTAAAAAAAAATGAAAGAAAGACATAAACAATGTCTGTCATGTTCCAGATATGAAACATAATCTGCGAAGTGTAGGACAACTCATTGAACATGGCTATAAGGTACTTTTTGAGGGAGCATCTTGCAGGTTATTTGATAAAACCCCCAATAGAAAATTGATTTCTGAAACCCACATGACTCAGAATAAGATGTCTCCCCTGACCCTCTTAACTACAAATCTGATCCAACCATATGCACAAAGTGCAACCACCCGCAATGAAACTATGGTTTGGCATAGAAAATTTGGATATCTACCCTTTCAGAGTCTCAGTCCTCTACAAAATCACTCCATGGTCAAAGGTCTTCCTATCTTCATAGAACAAAATTACCCATGTGAGTCTTGCATACTTGGAAAACATAAGAGAACTAGTTTTTCATAGTCCTCCACTCAAGCCAAACAACATATTGAACTTGTTCACACTGACCTATGTGGACCAGTGCAAACAGAGTCAATAGGTGGTAGCTTTTATTTTCTAGCGTGTATTGATGACTTTAGCAGGAAAATCTGGATCTATTTTCTCATACACAAGTCTAAAACTTTTGCAAAATTCAAAGAATTCAAAGCAGAAGTTGAAAAAAAAAGTGGCAAATATATAAAAGTTCTCAGGTCAGATGGAGGAGAAGAATACAACTCCAACGAATTTGCAAATTTATCCAAATCACAAGGCATTATCATGCAAACTACAACCAGGTATACTCCACAATAGAATGGAGTGGATGAAAGGAAAAACCAGACAATAATGAACATGGAAAGAAGCCTACTCAAAGAGAAATGTTTGTCAAATAATTTTTGGGCTGAAGCAGTAGCATGCTCAGCTTATCCCTTGAATAGATCTCCAACCACAAGTCTAAATATGAAAGTCCCTCAAGAAGCATGGAGTGGGACAAAGCTAAATGTTGCGCATATAAGGACATTCAGATGCATAGCATACACTCACATACCTTCCTAATTAAGGAAGAAACTGGATGATAGAAGTAAGAGATGTATCTTTACTAGATATAGTGAAACATCTAAAGCTTACAGGATTTACAATCCAATCGCAAAGAAACTAATTATCAGTAGAGATGTAAAATTTATGGAAAATCAATTCTGGAATGAATTTGAAAATCGACAAATGGACAGTCAAAATCCATTGCTGCCAAGTTCTGAAAACACAGATAATTCAGGACAACCAATACCTCAACCTGCTCTTCCAAGATTGCAGGTACAAGGACAACCTGATAATTCTCAGGATAACTCAACTTCCAACAGAGACTCATCCTCTGAACTTCAAAATCAGAGAACTCGAAGTTTGAGAGAAATCCATCAGCAGTTGGATGATATTGAACAACACAATCTTTTTGCATTAATGTCATGTCAACCTACATCTTTTAAAGAAGTAGATAAGGAGCCACATTGGGTTCAAGCCATGAACCAAGAAATTGACTCCATTGAGAAGAACAAGACATGGGATCTTGTTGATTTTCCCAGACACAAGAAGAGTATTGATATCAAGTGGGTTTACAAAACTAAACTCAATGAAAAAGGGAAGATTGGAAAACACAAGGCAAGACTTGTTGCCAAAGGATTCTCACAACAACCAGGTACTGATTATGGTGAAAATTTTTCTCTAGTATCAAGGTTAGACACTGTAAGGACTCTCTTGGCCATAGAAACCCAACACAAATGGTTAGTATACCAGATTGATGCCAAGTCAACTTTCCTGAATGGTTTCTTAGAAGAAGAAGTTTATGTCAATCAATCACCTGGATTTGAAGTCCAAGAGAAGCCAACCAAAGTATATCGGTTGAAGAAATCCTTATATGGATTAAGCAAGCTCCAAGAGCTTGGTACAACAGAATTAACACTTACCTGATCAAAAGTGGTTTCAGCAAAAGCCAAAATGAGCCAACTCTTTACGCCAAAACAGATCAACACAGTAAAATTTTGATTGTATGTTTATATGTTGATGACATGATATATACTGGAAATCTTGAATTAACCAATTTTAAACATGCCATGCAATCTAAGTTTGAGACGACAGATCTTGGCAGAATGAAATATTTTTTGGGGATTGAGGTTGATCAATCAACCAAAGGAATTTTTGTCTGTCAAAAAAAGTATGCAATAGACATCATCAAAAGATTTCACTTGGAAGAATGCAATCCAACATAAACCCCTATACCCCTAGGCACAAAATGGAGCAAGAAAGATGAAGGCCCTATAGTGGACCATACCTTGTACAAAATTTTAGTAGGCAGTTTGTTGTATCTTACAACAACTAGGCCTGATATTATGTATGCAACCAACCTTGTTTCCAGATACATGGAATCCCCCAAAGATTCTCACTAGAAGATAGCAAAATGAATTCTGAGATATGTTGCAGGAACTCTCAATCTAGTCTTATGGTACACTAAATCTGATGATCATCATCTCTCTGGTTACACAGACAGTGATTTTGCAGGCAGCGTCGATGACAGGAAAAGCACCTCAGGACATGTTTTTCACCTAGGCACGAACCTGATTTCATGGGCATCAAATAAGAAACTAATTGTATCAATATCTTAGTAGAGGTAGAGTATGTCATTGCTACCTCAACTTCCTATCAAGCTATGTGGCTGAGAATAATATTGAAAGATATGTCACATACAGAAAATGATCCAACTCCTATCTTCTGTGACAACACCTCAGCAATTTCCCTATCCAAAAATCATGTGTTTCATAAGAAAAAAAAACACATTGACAATTGCTTTCACTTCATTCGCGAGCTGGTCAATAATGGTAATATTGCACTTCAATTTTGTGGCTCTCGAAATCAGCTTGTAGATATCTTCACAAAGCCACTGGGAAAATCCGTTTTTGATTTTCAAAGACACCACTTGGGCATCATCAATGCCGATGTTTGTAACTATTGAGTTTAAGAGAGAGTGTTAAATATAATGTAACCTCAACAGGCTGACTGTACACTGCCAACTGTCCTGGCCAGCTGTACTATCATTTCTTGATTTTCTTGAACCTATTTAGCTCAACTATTTTCCCTTTGCTAGATGCTCCTTTCATTTGTACTCTTTTTCATTACATTTCTAATATACTGAATACTATTTTCTGCTATGTTCTTTCTCTGTACTTCTTTCTTTTCATTTTATCATTTTTTACCTAAAAAGAGGGAAGATTGCTTCGTAGTTAGCTTACTCCTTTAAAAACCACATGGACCTTTGTACCTCTAAAAGGAAGCGATATGATTTCTTGAGACTGGAAGGTACTGGTTAAGATTTTAAATGTAGTTAGGAATGTATATTTTCAATATTGTTTAAGAAAAATAAGAAACTGGGTTATGTTACACTTTCTTCATCCTTGCATCCGGGTACTATTTTCTCTCGGTTTAGTCTCAAATTAACAGAAGGGAAATCCTTCTATAATTTTCTTTAGATTATAGTTATTTTATTTTCATTTTAATTTACACCCTTGACTTCCCGAAAAGGCCCAGTCGACCATTCTGGTAGCCTGTAAAGAAACCGTGTTGGTATTGTTTTCATAGAAAATATATTTTTTTATTGCAGTCTTTCTGAGTGGTTCGAGTCCATAAATTATTCATGATATTAAATATTATTAGGAGTCTAGAATTATTACAGGGATAAAACTCATGAGTTCTTTCGTTCACCAGAAATATTATAAGTTTCCATGCTACAACAACTACAACAACTTTAAGTCCAATTCTTCTCACCTAGAAAGGAGTCTACTTGAGGTTTCTATGGAGATTAGGCTAAGAATCTGTCCATTAATGTACAAGCAATTTCCAGAAAACATTTTCAAACACATGAATAGTAAAACACTTAATCCTCATTACTGACCTTCGTACAATTTCCCTCTTAATAAAATTCCTTTTACATTTTAGTTATGGGTAACCACGCCATATTCATTTTGGTTTTCAAATTTACATTGCATGCAATATATTTTATATATTTACTCGATTATGTACCAACCCAACACTCTCACAAAGAATATGATCAAGCATTCGATTCGGTACCAACCCAGTAGTCACACAAAGAATGTGAGAAAATATTCAAAGTAAAGAAATGCCTATGTTTTCAATTGATCTTTGAATTTTCGAAAGAGAACTCATGCGTAAAGTTTAATGATGGGTTCTTTTATTTTTGAGGAAACCCATCAGAGGAAAAGGGCTTCCACCTTTGTTCAGGCTCAACTTTCGACACAGTGTTGGCAGGAAAAAGTGATCGCTCGTCAACTGGAGGAGTGAATCCGGTCTGGGGTTGTCTAAATAACCCAAGACATTTGGATTAATCCACTCCAATAGGTTTAGCGGCTCCTTTATCCGATCTAAGTCCTACGGAAGTGAAAAGACAAAAACTAAAGAAACTAACTAAATGAAAAACAACTGTTGAAAACTATATACAAATCTAAAATATATTCACAGTTTGCTAACTAATATTTATAAACAGTAATTCTACTTATTAAATGTACAATGTATTGATATGATTAAATTTCTAATATATGTATAGTATTCACAAAATGCAAATTTTGATCGAAATCTGTGAAATCATATATGAATTGATTTATGACAGAGAAGCTATCATTCAGTGTTTTTTGAGTTTTTATAACTTTTATAAACGAGAAATTAAATGGCAGCTATCTAGTTGAGAAATAAAAATAACAATCGATACAATGTATTTAGACTACAGGAAATTCTTAAATTAAATAAACTAATAAAAAACAACTAGCAAACTAATCTATAATCGCATCTCCTATGTGTCCTGTGCATAACATCTACATTCATTGTTTGATGAGGCCAACCCACACCAGATTTTCCAAATGCTTCTCGTAAATGAGAAACAATAATGATCGAATGCTAATAACAAAACAAGTAAGGTATGTAGTAACAAAAATTTATAATCTAGCAAATGATCATATTAAGATAAATCTGGCTATGAACATTTGCAAATAATTGATCATCGAATAAAGAAGATTAACCTTCTAATCATCGAATCATAACAGATTAATTGTTGTATATAAAATGAGAGACATAAAACATGGACACTATATAAATCCCATCACATCAACCTGTAACAAATCATGATATGTAAAGTAGTCAGAATCTGATTACAAATTGAAATGAACAAAACTTGAACAAAAATATGATATATCAAAGCTAAAGCTGTGCAAATATCCACTTTCATTCAAGTCTGTCAATCACAAATCCATAGTTTCTTCTCCCAGGCAGCGATGGGTCTTAGTTTACAAAACAATACATTTATAAAGGCCACAGGAACAAAACATTTCCTGTGGAAATCATCAAATTTGTTCCAAAAATTGTGGGGAATACAATCTCTCAAATTCCCATTGTTATCCAAAACTAACAGCCTACTCTAAAACCATGTAAAGAAATAGCATGTTCAGAGCTGCCACTGGCGATTCAATCTCCTTTAGAAATCATATGTACCTGTAAACGCACAAGAATACACAATATCAGATTGCATTTTAGTTGTAAAAGCAAAGAATTCGAATTTTAGTAACTAGCTACAGAATCTCACGATTTTGTAGCTAGTTATTATTATAACTAGAATCGTGTTTTATCAAATCAGTCAAAACAGAATAGATGCAATTTGAGAAAACAAATCTTCTATTCTAATTCAAAACAAAAACAAAATCATCTTAAAATTATTTTTAAAATACAATACCTCAGATTCGGGGATTTCTTTTAATCAAGGAATTTTCGAATTCACAATGGCAGTGGTCGCTTCCACGTTCTTAAAAACAACAGAGCCCGTAGTTTTTTGCCTTTTATCATTAGCTTGAGCTACATTTTGCAATCTGTCATTTTCTTTTGTTAGCTCATTCACTCAGTCCTCCAAGGAATTGATCCTAGACTAAAGCAAAGGGACATCTCTATAATATCGGTCGAGCCACGCCTGACATTCATTGCACTGTGGTCGAACAAACTCTGTATTAACAGGGGAGGAACTTTTTATTTGACTTGTAGGTTCTCTATTGAGTTTGATCCCAGGGAAGTTGGGGTTGTCTCTAAGACACGGTGGGAGGTTCGTCACATAGTCATAGGACTTAACTGAGAAAATTCCATGTGAATATGGATACTCTTCAGTTAGAAACCATTCAATTTCGGAATCAGAGTCTTCGCTTAACAGAATTGGTTTTGGTCTGTGTTTTCTTTAGGTTTATTACGGGCACATCGTGAAACCCAACACGTAGCCTTTTTATCCTTGTAATTGATATCACTGTTACCTTTACACTTTTTCTTTGCAGAATCTTTAGCAGGCTTACCACCATCTTTTGGATATGAATCAGGCAGGGTGTCATGTTGGGTAGTGTCTGGGTAGGTCGAGGGTTTAGCAGAGGGCAAGAGCGAAGAAGGGGGAATGACAGGCTCGACAAGGGTTTCTGTAACAACGAACTTGTCAACTTGTCCTATTTCAGTACCAAC
Source organism: Picea glauca (assembly GCA_000966675.3). Taxonomy (NCBI): domain Eukaryota; kingdom Viridiplantae; phylum Streptophyta; class Pinopsida; order Pinales; family Pinaceae; genus Picea; species Picea glauca. Next base: position 725,624 of record JZKD02S0020030.1, on the reverse strand, counting down.
AAGACCATGAGTTGATGCTTATCCAATTTCCGTTTTGCTTGAGCCCTTACTTCCTCTAATTTTAACAATGCGTTAATTCGATTCTCCAAAGGGGGGAAGCCTTCTTCTTGTATTTTCTACAATAGTTGTAGTGAGGGAAGAAGAATATGTGGTGGCAAAATTGTCTCTCTTCCATAAATGAGAAAGTAGGGAGAGTTACCCACAATAGTTTTTGGAGTCACTCTATCAGCCCAGATTGCGTTTAACAATGCATTATGCCAATTTCTATGGTTTTCAGATACCGTTCTCTTGATGATTTTAATCAGATTTTTATTAGTTGATTCTGCCAATCCATTACCTTGAGGGTAATAGCTGGAAGAATATTTTAATTTAATTCCTTTTTCTAGAGAGAAATCACTCATCTCAAGAGACGAAAAATAAGAAGCGTTATTGAATACTAGACAGTCAGGGATACCAAAACGAAAAATAATATTTGAATTCAAAAAGGCAATTACCTAACTGGTATTTACAACTTTTAATGGGGCAGCTCTGGAACACCTAGTGAAGTAATCCATGGTTGTTTTGATAAACTTATGTTGCTGTGAGGATGGTGGATTGATTGGGCCTATAATATCAAGACCCCACTGCTGAAAATGGGAGTCTACTGAAACAGGCTGTAGAGGGAAGGCTGGTTTTTGTATCTGTCCGGACACTTTCTGAAAAATAACACACTTGCGACACAAGGCATGAGCATCTTTAAAAAGTGTAGGCCAGCAATAACCTACTCTTAATACTTTATGGGCAGTAGTATCTCCACCAAAATTCCCACCAGCTTCTCCTGCGTGCAATTCTAATAGGACATTTTCTGCTTCATCTTTCTCAAGATAGCGCATTAGTACTCCATCGAAATTTTGATGAAACAGTACCATTAATCAACTGAAAGGAAGAATATTTCAATATTAGCGCTCTTCCTTTAGTGGGATCGAGGTGACGGGGAGCTGACCCATGTTCAGGATAGAATTTGATATCATCATACCAGGGACTAACATTGTTTTGTGCACAACAGATTAAATTTTGGTAGTGTTGTCCTAGATTTGACATATCATTTTCCTCTTGTTGTCCTGTCGCTGAGTCAGTGACTAAATTGCACATCCCTTGACCTCTCACTATTTGTGCTGGGATGATTTCTATGTCATACTCTTGCAAGGATGTGACCCAGTTCACCCTCTTTTCGCCTAGTTCTTTCTATACTAACAGATTTCTGACAGCCGGGTAAGGGACGATAATTTTCGTCCTAGATTTCAAAAGATAAGATCGGAAGTGCTTTACTGCTTTAAAAACAACATAGGCTTGCTGATCTACTACTGGGTAATTAAGTTATGTGCCTTTGAAGGCTGAGATCATAAAGGCAATTGGAACTTCATTGTTTTCAACGTTCTTTTGAGTTAGGACAACAACGTAGGAGCGGTCAGAAGAAAATGTGTAGAGAGTGAAGTCTTGCGAAAAGTCGGGGCTCATCAGAGAAGGAGCGTCTTTTATGTCATTTTTTATTGAATTAAAATCTTGGTTTTCTAAGGGTCCCCAATGATATTGTACATCCTTTTTTATTAAGTTTTGTAAAGGTCTCACCATTTCTGAAAAACTGGAGACGAATCTCCTCACAAAGTTTATATGGCCTAAGAAAGACTGCATAGAATTTTTTGATTGGGGGGGGGGAGTTTCGATATGAATTGAGTCCTTTCAGGGTCGATAATCATCCATTCGCTTGATACAATAAATCCTAAGAGCTTACCTTGTTCTACTGCGAATATAGATTTTTTAGGATTCAAGGAAATGTCGTACTTACGACGTCGATGTAGAACGGATCTTAATTGAGCTAGATGATCAGCTTTGTTTTTCAAGAATATAGTAACATCATCCAGGTAAACTATGACAGATTGATTGATTAATCCTCGGAAAGCGATGTCCATCGCTCTCTAGAAAGTGGCACTAGCATTAATGAGTCCAAAGGGAATTTTCCTATAGGCGTAGGTGCCCCATGGTGTGAGGAAGGTAGTTTCAAGTTGGTTTGGAGGGGACATCAGGTCTTGGTTATACCCTGAAAAGCCATCCAATAAGGATAATATTTCAGAACCAGATACCTATTGAAGGATCTATTCCATGGGTGGGACATGATAGTTGTCTTTATCAGATGCTCGATTAAGATTTCGAAAATCGACACATAGTCAGATTTCACCACTCTTCTTCCAGACAGGGACAATATTAGAGACCCATTGCGTGTGCCTAACTGGGAAGATTATATTAGCATTCAAGAGTTTATTTAATTCCTTTTTGACAGTCGGTTCAAGTTTTGGGTGCATTTTCCTTAACTTTTGTTGAAAATGTAAGGTTTGCGGTTTCATAGGAATAACGTGTTGTATGATGTTAGGATCAAAGGTTTTTAGGTCATCATACGTCTAAGCAAAAACATCTTTGAATTCCTTAAACAATTTACTAAACATCACTTTCTCTTGTTCAGAACACCCCACCCCTAAATTAATGCACTGTGGATTGTCTTTAGTTCCCAAGTTTACTTTTTCATACGTTAAAGAGGAACTATTCATTTTACAGTTCACTGATTTTTTGAACTTGTCGTGAAGATCATAAAATTTTTCTAATCTAACTACAGATTTAGGGATATAATTTACCATGTCCGATGAAGATTCAGGAGATCTTGAATCTAGTATTACCGTGAAGTCACGAAGATTCTCGTCATGACTACATTCGTCAATCACTATGCCTTGGAAAGTTTCTTCCATATGCAAGAAACTTATAATTTGTTGATCGTCGTCGAAGACTCTCCAATTCGTGATGTTGTCGGGGATGGATGGCCTGAACAATAGTTCAACAGAGAATGCATTCGGGGACAATCCTTCTGCAGGAAAGAGTTTCGAAGCTACATTAGCTAACAAATCGGCTTCCGAATTATTCAATCTAGGAATAGAATTTATGTTAAAAGCATAAAACTTATTCATCAAATTCCATACCTCAGATTGGTAGCTTTTAAGGTGCAGAGATAACCAGTGTATATAATTTTTTACCTATCTAACCACAATTTCCGAATCGCCAAAGACAACCAAATTTTGAATGTTCATATCTAGTGCTTTCCTGAGGCCTTGCAATAAAGCCTCATATTATGTTGTGTTGTTTGTACATTCAAACTCTAACCTGCATTCAATCAGGGTTTTGTTATCTGATGAATCAATAATCACGTAGCCCGCACTAGCTCCTTCCTTGAATTTTGACCCGTCAAAGTAAAGAGACCATATTTGATTTTTTTCGGGTGCATGTGACCATTAGGTGGAAACTGTTGGCTGCATATATGTCACAATTTCAGACTGTTGTTTCGGGTTAGTGATAGTGGAAGTTTCATCCATGAAATTGCCGAAAAAGGTATCCATCCCTTGTATTTCGGGAGAATCGGAAGAAGGTGTAAATGGTTCATTGGGATCATTCACGATTTACGTTGATTTTGTTGGGATTTCCATTCTCGGGCAACCACAAGTGAGACCAATTTGTCGCGATATAGCCGTATAGTTGTTATGACCAGTATCTTCTTAAAAACAAACCATAGACTTCTGGAATATCTACAACAATAATATCAATCACTTGATGAACTTTTGGGTTAGACGACAATCTTATAAGCACATTCCTTAATTCGCCTACAACTTTAACACTAGTTCGATCAAGTTGGATGATCTTTAAGGTGGATGGTTGAACTTCAACATTAATCTTCTGACACACAGACCATGGCATTACATTGGATGATGCTCCTGAATCTACCATGCAATTGTGCACGTTCCTGTTGAAGATTTCAAAAGTTAACAAAAATGGAGGGACATTTCCGCGAGTACTAATGGTGGAAGCTTGTTTCTTTTTACTCGTAGCCTCTAAAACTAATTTATCTACATTTGTTACATTATTTACAAGAAGTTATGTTTTCTCATGAGGGTCAAAAGTACTCTTAGTGGAGGCCTTCCGAGGAATTTTTGGGTTGTTTTGAAAACCTTTATTACTTCTTGGATTGTCGTTTTTGTTGTTCTCTGCGATATTCTGTAACATTTTTTGTAGCAAAAATGAGAATTTTAATAATTCATAAACAGAAATGTTAGCCCTTAAATTTTTTAGATCTTCAACTAAATCATAATCTAAGCTTGGGCTCGCATAAGTCTATTTAGTCTCAGTTGTTTTAGATTATTTTGGGGGCAAATTCGTAGTGTTTTCAGAAGAAGCCTTGTTTGTTGTCTTACTCCTAGTATTGTAAGGATGTACTGTCTCGAAATTAGATTGAAAAATGCTATCCAAGAAGTGTCCAAAAATGTTCTGAGAGGATTCATTTTCTTCTACTGTCTCTTGTTTAGCTACTTCCTCAGGGATCTTAGGAGTGTTGGGCCCCAACAACTCCCCTTATATTTTTACAAAATTTAAAGGACCCCTATTAAAATCTTGATAATTAAAATGAGCTACATAATCAACCTTTTCAAATAGTTCTATGCCTTGGCTTGCTTTGAGACAAACTTAAGACTTTCACTATAGTATGAAACATTAATTACAAGAGTATATGTCAAAAGTTAGCAATGAGCATAAAAATTTCAATTTAAACAAAAACGCTAATTTTTATTAAATGTTTACTTTCGTTTAAATTATGATTGTGTGTTCATTCTTTTGCTCATTAGCAAGTTTGAATATTTTGAATAATGTGTTCAATAATTCATAAAATTTTATCTTGGTTGGTTTCTCATTTTCATGAAATCATTTGGTGATGTTAATTAATTAAATGCATTTTGCATCTCATTTCAAAATAATAATAATAAAAGAATTATCTATTATTTGTTTGATTTTGTAAAAAACTAAAATTAATATTTTTTCTTCATTAACTTGAAGCTTCTAGATTATATTTGAAAACAAATTATAAATAATGTTTGCTTATAAGTTATTTTTAGTATAAATTCATTTTTCATTTTTCTAGATTTTGTTTTATTCTCAATTTTTAGGTTATTAATTTTCAGGTTATTAACTTAGGTTTCTTTTTGTTTCACAGGTTTCTATTATAAAATATTTGATACAGATCTGATCATGGCTTGATTTTATTATCCAAATACGTTCAATATGATTGATCCAAAAACAATTTTGGATTTCTACAAATAATTTTATGAGCAACAACAAATAGAATTTGGAAAGGCATCAAAATCAGATACACGATTTTGCAGGACTGATTGCAGCCAAACCGTGAGGAATTTGGAGAAACGGTTGAAAAAACAAAACCAAAATGGACCCAATTACCTTCTTGGTATATATTTTACCAAAACGATGCACGATTTGAGAGATACTTGGGTCTCTTTTAGAAGAAAATTTCAGGTGGCAGAAATTAATTGTGACGCCCAGACTCTTCATTCATTTTATAAATATATGAGAAAGATCAGAGCCATGGGAGATCCAAGAATTGGAGAGGAGGATTTTAATCCTTTCTCTGTTGTATATTATTTATTTTTTTAATTTTTTTTATTTCTTTTCAAATGGAGTAATGGATGGCTGGAAGCTTTGGGAGAATGAAGGAATATTTTCAAAGAAGAATATGGAATTCCAAGTTTCTTAATGGCTTTTGTCCTGTAAGAAAAATGGTTTTATTTTCATATAATATATTCATATTCTTTCAATAATTGATTATGCATTGATTTAAATAGCTTTAGTATTTTTTATCAATACATGGTTAATTATTATTATTTATATATTAATTTTTCCAATCTTTAAGAGTTTATTATCCAAAACAATTCTTCGAGGACTACAATATGGGCATGTGATTTTGAGAAATAATATGGGAAAGTAATTCATCTTTGGCTTTAGACCTATGTCATACTTAATCCATTTCATTGTTTCATTATTGTTATATTATGAAAATGTTATAATGGTTGATTTTAGCTTTAGCTTGTCAATCATATGGTGTTTTGATACTGTTAAATGTTATATGCTGCCCATAATTTCTTATTCCATTTTTTATGTGTGATCAATCAGTCATTTGATTATTATGGAATTTATTTCTAATGTTAAATGATGGATAATATCAATACCCATAATTGAGTTTTCTTTCATTCTTAAATATTGATTATCTTAAGATCACACGATTTTTAATTAGTTGTCTTCCTGTTGTTATTAATTTACTCCAATATCAAATACTTCTTTGAATGTATTCTGGAAGTGCTAGTATTAATTTTCGGTCCTCGACCATCGTGGAAGAAAATTTGATGTTGGGTCAAGGTGAATGTCCTCATTCTCCTAACTGTTGCTCTAATCAGTATATAAATTCAGTTATTGAAGAAGACTTAGGTGATGAAAATGATCTTAAGCATTTTAACATTCCAATGAAACTGATTAGAGATGTAGATCTGTAATTGGAAGAAGTAATATTAAACCCTCATCTACAAATCATACCTTATCAACATGAATGATCATATGTTTTCCATGAAAGTTTTGAATTATCTATAGTACAGGAGGAAAATTTAGATGATCATATTATGTTGAAGAATTTATCACCAAAACAGAGTGAAAGTTTTAAGGAAAATGAAGATGAATTTCTTGAGAATACTATTGTTAAATATCATAGCTCAAGATATTCTTTTCATGTGCTCATTTCTGATTCATTTTACTCTTTATATCCCAATCTCTTCTTAGATTCTGGTGGATTTGTTACTTTACCCACGATATCTTACTCTTTTCCACTACAATCCAATCTTTTCGATATGCCAAAATTTGGTGAAACTAATTCCAAACATAACAATTATCAGATCGGATTTGATACTCTTTCACTTTCATCACTCGAATGGAAAAATGACATATTGCAAGATGATTTTACATGATTTATTTTTGAAAAAGACAATGCACTCATCCTTATGGAGATAGAATATTCTACATTGTAACGACCCTAATTGGATAAATGTTTAAAGATTATAAAGTAAAATTAATTAAAGAAAATAATTGTGGTTAACCAAGTAATACATTAACTACAGATCACATTTAATGACCTGAGAAATAAATCTTAAGAAATCAATGATATATGATATAAAAATGGTTGCGTATGCAGAGGGGATGGTCTATGAATCCCAAGAAGATAAAACATTTAAGGGAGGAGAAGGGACAGACACGGAGGGTGGTTGGAGGAGTAACTGCATGAGTCGGTGAAGGAGGAATAAGGGATAGGGGGGAAGGTTGATGGGAGGATTATTCAACACTGGATGGAGGATGGATTCTGCGGACTATGAGATTTCCTGTGAGCACAAAGTTTCTGATTGTGGCTCTTGATCAGTTGAGGCACTGAGTTGCTGGAGGTTTTGGGCACAGGGGTCAGGATATCCACAGATATCTTGGAGCTAGGTAGTTTTCCTAGTTGGCAGGGAGGACAATAGTTTTGGGCAGTTATTTTCCTGTTTGTGGCAGGGTTGATCTGTGTAGAAGGGAGCAGGAAGGTAGCAGCAAGGCAAAGAGGAAACATAAATTAGCATCAGATCCAGGTACTTGTTAAGTTATGTATTTTTTTTATTCTGCCATGAATTTAGTATTTATTGATAAATCTGAGTTACTGAAGTTGTTGTTATAAAAATAAACATTATGCTATGAAGTTATTGTTTTAGTTTACAAAATAAATGGATTCGAAAACTTAATGATGTTTAGAAATATTAGGTTGTTACGTATGGTATCAGAGCGTCTTAGTTCGAAATGTGGGCCTAAGGGCCCAAACCCTGAGTGTTAACTCCAGCCACGCTTAAACTAAAAACAAAACACGTTCAGTTTGACCCAATATGACTAATCCAGTACCCGAAAATATACTCAGGTAGTATCCCTTCATTATCCAAGAAAATGATCTCATAGATGTATCATAAGAAACTACTTTAGGAAATATCCTGTAACTGGATTATGTATGGTTACTACAGTTTTAGTGTGAATATTCAATGGAACACCCTTTAAAATAGCAGCAGTGAACTAGATAGCTTGAAGGATCACTTCCCACCAAATGGATACCCTTAAAGTAGTGTGAATAAAGCTATTAAGTACGAAAAGAGAGTTGATAACTTAATTTTATTTTGAGCAATACTTGTCAATGAAGTTTCAGGTAGAATAAACACCTGAAATCAATGAAAATGATGAGGGGAACTTCTGTCTAAGGCTTGAAGTTGGTAAGAATTAATAACTACACAGATTATAATAAATAAAATGCAAAAGGACATTTGCAGGACCTTGAAAAGGCCTACTTCATCTCGAACTTAACTAAATGAGGAACTGCCAATGCGTAGCAGGAAAAAGGAAATTTAGAAGACTTGTATCGTGCGGGAACAGTGTAAACCCGTCAGCCATTGGATCTCACATAGAAAACCTGTCAGCCATTGGATCGGGAGGAGATGCATGGATTTTAGCCTCTGGAGGGGGAGCATGCAGGAGAAATGATCTGAGCTGTCAGATCTTAGATCATAGTCCCAACAACAGTCAGATCTGTGGAAGCTGCACGAAGTTTAGCAGTCAGGATATTGGCCATCAGGAAATTAGAGTTCTCGAGGTTGTGTGAATTGGGACACCAATCGCCACGAAATCCCGACGGGGATCTGGACCATCCGTTGGGTGAGGACACGTGGCAGTGATCAACACCATCAGCATTTGGTGCATCGGGGAATCAGAGTTTTCGAGCACACAGAGATCTTGTCACACGGAATCGCGATCTGCGATTTCTCGACAAGATCTGAACCATTCATATTAGAGGACGCGTGTCAATCATCTAGCGACATCGGTGAAATCTCCACAGGAGGGATTCATCGGGTATCAGGATATCGGGAGTCCCGGAAACATAGCAACAAGAGTTGTGAAATCACGAAACACAATTTCCCGATGAAGCCAAAGGACAATGGGGCCCACAAAAGAGTCAATAGTGGACAGGTGGCATCGGGTATCGGGATATCGCGAGCTTCGTGGACAAGGTATCCATGCACTACGAAATCGAGAACCCCGAAAGATGACACAATTAACTTAACTCTTAACCCTCGATTAAAAAGAATTAATTAATGACTGTTTAATTAAGACCTAAACATATCGCGAAATCAAACATCGGGGTTTTTGGATTCAATGTACGCCGATTCTTTGATTACGGGAAATCCCGAATCTCAATTTCATTAACCTTTAAACTCACAATTTTTTTTTTTTTTTTAACTATTCGTTGACGAAGGGTAAACACCTAAAGGCATCGCAAATTTTGAATTGATGAAATTCTTGCCCGAGGAGGACCTAAAACCTGATGGGGAGCCATAAGGCAACGATCACATAGGTGCAGGTCACATGGACCTCGGTGTAACCGAAAGGGATAACGTGCAAGGAAGAGACGTATCGGGTATCAGGATATTGAGAATTCCGTAGACACGGGATTCATGCAATGTGACATTGCGATATCCGAAACCCCAATAAGGGACAAGGCTATGGCCTTGTGGTATAATGATCATATGAACCAAGAAATTATCCCCAAGGACTGATGCACAAGTACTTCCTTGGCTTATCGGAAATCAGGAGTCTGTGAGGACATAGGTTTGTGGCAGCGAAAGTCGCGAAACCCCGAATTCCAACAAGAATTAGGACTACGGTCACATAGGACAGGGTCACATGGACCAAAGCATAACCAAAGGAGGGCTAAAGCTAAAAGGTAGCGCATCAGTATATCGGAGATCGGGAATCCGTGAGGGCAGAAGACTCTCGGCATTGGGCATAAGGAAACCCCGAAACCCAAAATTTAAGTGGGGAATTTTATAGTTAGGATCCAAGGGCCGTGAGCAATACAGAAGACAAGGTATATGCATCTAACTACATACATATGCACAGATGAATAAAATTATAAATATAAATGAATTAAATTAAAAGAAGAAAACCAAAATTCGTACAAAATGGGAATTACAAGCAAATCATTTTGTTTCAAAAGAAGAAATCGCCATTCATTACCACCACGTAAGGAAGGTTTATGCAATTTCTTGACACGAATAACCCAACGTTCTTCATGAAGGTACTGAAATGGTGCACAACACGCAGACTGAATCGTACCTCTTACTATACATGAGGGCGAGCTCCACAAGGTGCACAGACAACGGATTGGTTCCCAACATTTCAAAGAGACTGGACTCCAGGTCCTAGATCTTGTCAGTGGCCATATCAATATACTCTATCTCTGTGAAACGAACTGGAGCATATACAGTAATAACCAGCGCTATAAAAGTGCTAAGAACGACGGTGAATATGTGAGCCATGGCAAGGGAGGTTCAGGAAACCTCTGAGCATAGTAGAGGCAGATCTGTGGTGGACGAAGACTGATGTGAGGAAAGTCCCATTGGATGAGAAAGTGGGACAGAGGAAGGACGCGCAGAGAGTCGAAAGGCTGACAGGTGTAGAATTTGGGGGTTAGATACGAGGGAGCTTGAGAAATCCAGGCAAGCACGTGGAAACCATGTGTCCCCGAATTCTGTGTGTACGTTAAATTATTTATATATGTATTTTAAATTGTTAAGAATAATTAGAAATAAATTAAATAATTAAGTATAAATAATTTATATATAAATAAGGTTAAGTTAGTATAAAATTAAAGTAAAATTAATTTGGGTTAAATTAGTGTAATAATAATTTTAAAATTAATTATGTTATTTGATTGTAAGGTTTACCTTACAATTCGATGTTAACCAAGATTAGACGCTTAATCCTAACCCAAACCTAGCCAATTCCCCTGATGGAGTAACGTCTGTTTACAGACAAGTAAAGAAAACTTACGCCTAACCCTGTTTCTAAGTTTAAGTAGCACCAATTTGAAACGTCCTGGAACTCACCCTGATAACTTTGGGGTGATGCAGGTTAAGTCATACAAGATGGTTAGAACTCGAAGGGGTCGAGGCAGGGGAGAATCGTCACGGGCACCACCGATGCCACCCACACCATCAACACCACCGACACCACCACCACCATCGCCCGAACTAGCCTTCATACTGCGCTCGTTGGAATCCATTAATGAGAATTTAGAGGGGCGCCAACCGACAGGGACTAAAGTGGAACCTCCACCATCTGGAATGGGTAATCCAGAAGCATCAAGGGATTCAGGGGGGGGAATCCCACCTGAAAACATTACGCGAGAATTGCAGAAGATCAAACTACCGGAGTTTGTTGGAGGTCGCGCCAGTGAACACACGGAAGCATGGTTGGAAGGCATGACAAGGTGTTTTTCCTTAAGGGACTATGCGTCCAATTCCAAGGCCAAGATTGCAATTTTCCAGTTAAGAGATAGAGCCTTAAACTGGTGGGGCAACTTGGAAAGGAAACTACACCTTATCCCAGACACAGTATCTTGGGAACTTTTCGAGGAGAGGTTCCGAAGGAAATACCTACCAGCATACTACGAGGAACAACAAGTAGGGGAATTTCATGCCTTAGCACAAGGAAACATAACTGTATAAGAATATGAGATCAGGTTTATAGAACTGGTCAAGTATGTTTTGTATATGGACAATGACCAACGACAGGCAGAGCACTTCATTTATGGATTGAAACCGAAGATAATATCTATGGTACAGATGTGGAAGCCGTCTTCAGTAGCAGAAGCAGTAGAAAATGTGCGTTATGCATAAGAACACATGAACTTACAGGGGGTACAAGATCGACATTTCCGCATCGCCCTGGATTCCTAGGAAAGACCCCGAGGAAATTTCCTAGGGGAGGGGGCTCAAGGCCACCACCATATGGTAAAAGGGTCGTGCCAAGCACTGTAGTTGCAGGGATTTCAATGGCAGCTAGTTCAGCATCTCGTTCATCGCCAATGGTGCAGACAGGTCCACGACCATCTCGGGGAACAACTAGTAGGGGCAGGGGTTCCAGGGGAAGGAACTCATTTCAAGGACAGACACATAACAATGCACAGGTTCAATCTGGTGTTACCTGTTGGGGGTGTGGGGGACCCCATTACTAGTGTGACTGCCCATAGTTACAGCCAGGGTTCGTGCATAGAGAAGGAAAGGCACTGATGGGGAGAGCAATATGCAACCACCATATTTACGCCGCGGTTAAT
>JZKD02S0020030.1:693731-713182 GCA_000966675.3 Picea glauca | reverse complement strand
ATTTCACCATCTGCATTAGAAAAGAGTGGGTTGGCAGCCTACGAGCACGATGACTTTAAACAAGTTGAGATGGCTTCGGGGGAAAAACAAGTTGTAGGACCTAGTGTCGATAATTATATAGTAAACCTAGGAGTGTGCACTATCAGGTTGAAGGTATACGTCACTGCCCTTGGGGCGTATGACCTAATCATTGGAATGGATTGGTTAGCAACTCATTGAGCTTTGGTAGATTGTTTCACAAAAAGGGTTCTTTGTATTGATGATGAAGGAAGACCAATAGAGATCCAAGGTGTACTGAGAAAAGTGTCATTACACTTTATATCAACTATGAAGGTCAAGCGATGCTTGAGACAAGGGTGTCGACTTTATGTAGTGGAAGCAGTGAATGAAAGAAAGGGACCCTCATTAGACCAGTATCTGGTATTGTCATAATTTCAATATGTTTTTTCGAACGAGTTACCAGGGCTACCTCCTGAAAGGGAGCTTGATTTTACTATAGAGCTAAAACCTAGTGCAGAACCAATATTCAAGACTCTGTATCGGATGACGGCGCCAAAACTTTTTGAATTGCAAATGCAGTTGAAAGAGTTACTAGACTTAGGGCTAGTAAGGCCCAGTGTCTCACCTTGGGGTGCACCAGTAATTTTTGTAAAGAAGAAAGATGGATCCTTACGACTATGTATAGACTACATGGACTTGAACCGTGCTACAGTGAAGAATAGGTACCCAATGCCGCGAATAGATGACCTCTTCGATCAAATGAAAGGAGCAACGGTATTCTCAAAGTTCGATTTGCGATCTGGGTATCATCAATTAAGGATTAAGGAAGGTGATATCCCAAAAACTTCCTTTCGAACTCGGTTTGGACATTACGAGTTTGTTGTAGTACCTTTCGGATTGACTAATGCACCAACAGTATTCATGAGCCTCATGAACAACATATTCTGTAAGTACTTAGACCATTTTGTACAAGTTTTTCTGGATGACATTCTCGTCTATTCCAGGAATGAAAGAGAACACGAGGAACACTTGCGAATAGTGTTGTCTTGTCTTAGAGAGAACAAATTGTATGGGAAGCGATCGAAGTGTTCCTTCTTCCAGAAAGAGATCCACTATTTAGGTCATATCATTTACGGCGAAGGAATCTCTATGGACCCAGAAAAGGTAAAGGCCATTATGAAATGGCCAGTGCTGAAAAATGCCCATGAGGTGAGAAGCTTCATGGGGCTAGCGGGTTATTACCGGATATTTGTGGAAGGATTCTCAAAAATAGTGAAACCCATCACCACTTTGCAACGCAAGGGGGTCGGGTATGAATGGACAGAAGAATGTGATAGCGCATTCATTGATCTTAAGAGGTTACTAACTAGTGCGCCAATTCTACGAGTGCCAGATATGGAAAATAACTTCATGGTCTGCACGGATGCCTTGAAACAAGGGTTAGGGGCTGTGCTAATGAAAGATGGAGGAGTGATAGCTTATGCGTCAAGGAAGTTGAAGAAACATGAAGATTTATACATGACTCATGATTTAGAGTTGGCAGCTGTAATGCTAGCTCTGAAACTTTGGAGGCACTATCTTGTGGGGCGAAATTTTGAACTCAAAACAAACCATCAAAGTTTAAAACATCTCTTCAATCAAAGAGATCTGAATGCCAGGCAAAGGCGATGGAGTGAGTTTATGAGTGAGTATGATTTTGGTATTTTGTACATAAAAGGGAAGGAAAATGTGGTCACAGATGCCTTGAGTAGGAGACCATGTATCTTCTCCTTGGTACCCTTAAAGGTCAGTTTGAGGGAACATGTGTTGACACAACTACCAAGAGACAGTTGGTATTTAAAGGTTACTTCAAACCTACAGATTGAGAGGCGGATAGACTCAAGGTATGAAGGATATAATCTGGAAACAGACGGATTGTTAAGATATCGAGGAAGTATGTACATCCCTAAGAATGGGGATATTCGAAGCATCATACTGAAGGAAGCCCATAAAGCACTTTATTATGCACACCCGAGTGTGAATAAGATGTACGCATATATGAAGAAGCTATTCTTTTGGGTAGGAATGAAGCGCGACGTAGTCCATTTCATCACCAAATTCCTAGAGTGTTAACAGGTGAAAGCCGACCACCATCACCCGACAGGCCTCCTACAACCACATGATGTTCCTATGTCCAAATGGGAAGTCATTTCTATGGATTTTGTTGTGGGGTTGCCGCTCACATATCATAGACACAATGCCATTCTTGTGATAGTGGATAAGTTAACCAAGAGTGCTCATTTTATTTCGGTTAGAGACACTTACGATGTTACTGATGTGGCACGAGTGTTCATAAGCGAGGTTATCCATTTGCAAGGGATACCGAAGAAGATTATTTCAGATAGGGACTCCAGATTCACCTCTAGGTTTTGGACAAGTTTACAGTCAGCGTTGGGGACTCAGTTGAACTTAAGCATAGCTTATCATCCTGAAACACATGGGAAAACAGAGAGAGTAAATCAAGTTATGGAAGACATGCTTAGGATGTATGTAATGTATAATCAAACCCAGTGGGAGAAGTACCTACCTTTGGTAGAGTTTGCCTACAATAACAGTTATCATAGTTCCATCAGAATGCCACCATACGAAGCTTTGTATGGAAGGCCATTCAGAACACCATTGAGTTGGGATAGACTAGAAGACCGAGTAACAGTTGGGCCAGAATTGATTTAGGAAATGGAGGAACAGGTGATTCAGATCAGGCAAAGACTAAAGGAAGCACATGATAGGCATAAAAGCTATGCAGATGCACACAGGACCGACTGAATTTATGAAGTGGGGGACCAGTTTTTCATTCGTATTAGGCCTAATAAGAGTACCATACGGTTCGAGAAGGGGACAAAGTTGTCACCTAGATTTATAGGGCCATTTAGGGTCCAAGAGAAAATTGGACCCCTTGCCTATCGTCTCATACTGCCACCCCACTTGCATAAAACTCATAATGTATTTCATGTATCTGTTTTACGTCATTATGTTGTTGATGAATCACATAAAATAAATTGGAAAGAATTGCAGGTATCGGACGTGGGAACCCTCATGGTAGAATCGTTACACATATTGGACCGTAGAGTCCGACAGCTCAGAAACCGTCTAGTAGATCAAGTTAAGTTCCAGTGGGACAAGTATAGTCCAGGATCTGCTACTTGGGAAAATGACGAGACACTACAATGAGACTATCCCTCACTATTTTGACCACCTCGAGAACATGTTCCTCGAAGGTGGGGTGTATGTAATACCACCTTTTGACTTAAACAACCAGGATTACCTGAGGCCTATACACTTTATTTCCTAGTCACAGTGAAACTATTAAGTGATACACTTAAACTTTAAACTTATGAACTTTTATGAATGTTTAAATGTTATCAATGATGATGCATGTAATGHGATCTRTTATGTGAATGTRAATTTTACGAATGTTTAAATGTTATCAATGATGATGCATGTAATGTGATCTATTATRKGAAWGTAAATTTTASAAATGTTTAAATGATATYGATGATGATGTATATGATGTGACATATTGTGAGAAAGTGAAATTATTGAATGATTAAATACTATTAGAATGATGTTGGATACGATGAAATCCATTTTGGGCAAATGATAATCTTGTGAATGGATGACGAGTTGAATTATGGGATATTATGAAATCTAAATTCTAATTGGAAAACTTTGATGTTAATGTATCGGTATGGGGATACCAAATTGAAATGATAATAGTATGCAATTATATGATGATAATGCATAGAAAGGTATGAGTTTGTGTTGCAGACTAATATGCAGTTTATGGGCTATGAAATAGCCAAGAGATAATGATGATGAAAGTGGATATCAGGACCACTAACCGAGAAACATTATGGTATGAATAATGTATGTGAAATTTATATTGATTTGGATGCATTGCTATGATATGTGGACTAGTGCATGATTTTGGTACTAACACTGCCCAAAACCGAATAAACGATGAAAAAACCTCAAGCAACACAGTGCCCCTGTATGTTCAATTGTAGGGTGTTGACCCTAGTTCTATTGGGAAGGGTGGAGGCATTTCCCACCGAGTATCCTCCATTGTAGGGTGTTGACCCTAGTTCTGTTAGGAGGGGTGGAGGCATTTCCCACCGAGTATCCTCCATTATAGGGTGTTGACCCTAGTTCTGTTAGGAGGGGTGGAGGCATTTCCCACCGTGTATCCTCCATCGTAGGGTGTGGACCCTAGATAGGATTAAGAGGGGTGGAGGCATTTCCCACCGTGTATCCTCCGAAACCTGAAGTCATGGGAGAATGGTGCTAGTTCACGCTCCCCAAGACCTGTGATGATGACTATCAGTTGCCTGCTAGGGAAGCTTGGTCGATATAGTGACACTTCCACTTACAGGTTCTATTTGGAGTAAGGTCAATGTAGTTGACGCTCCAAGATAGTCTAGCAGAGGACGGATAGGAATGGAGTTGGAAGTAGGTTAGGGAGGAAGGATGAGTAGTAATAGTTGAGACATTATGGAGATTTGTTTTGTGGTGGAATTTGATGAAGAGAAATGTGTATATATGAATATTCATTATTATGTAACTAAACCACAATTGTTTAAAATAAATTATTGAACCGGACAATTGTAATTAAACGAATTCTCACACAATTAATTGATTGTTGTCTTTTATAAAAGACTAGTCTTTCTGACTGGATTGAATGCATACCTAAATTATTAAAGGATGACAGTTTGATTATTAGTACGTGCATGAGATTTGCATGTACTAGCTACAGATGCATTTCTTGTACATATACAGTAGTATGTATGAGCTTTCTTGACTTACTGATAATGTCAGTTTCTTGTTGTGAATGTGTCAACCATGTTATTTTCCTTTGTACCATCAGATACCTTAACTTCGGGATGAAGTTTCTTGAAGGGTTGGTGTATGTAACGACCCTAATTGGATAAATGTTTAAATATTATAAATTAAAATTAATTAAAGAAAATAATTGTGGTTAACCAAGTAATACATTAACTATAGATCACATTTAATGACCTGAGAAATAAATCTTAAGAAATCAATGATATATGATATAAAAATGGTTGTGTATGCAGAGGGGATGGTCTATGAATCCCGAGAAGATAAAACATTTAAGGGAGGAGAAGGGACAGGCACGGAGGGTGGTTGGAGGAGTAACTGCATGAGTAAGCAAAGGAGGAATAAGGGAAAGGGGGGAAGGTTGACAGGAGGATTATTCGACACTGGACGAAGGATGGATTCTGTAGACTATGAGATTTGTCGTGAGCACAGAGTTTCTGACTGTGGCTCTTGATCAATTGAGGCACTGAGTTGCTAGAGTTTTTGGGCACGGGGGTCAGGATATCCATACATATCTTGGAGCTAGGTAGTTTTCCTAGTTGGCAGGGGGGACAATAGTTTTGGGCAGTTATTTTCTTGTTTTTGGCAGGGTTGATCTGTGTAGCAGGGAGCAGGAAGGTAGCAGCAAGGCAAAGAGGCAACATAAATTAGCATCAGATCCAGGTACTTGTTAAGTTATGTATTTTTTTTATTCTTCCATGAATTTAGTATTTATTGATAAATCTAAGTTACTGAAGTTGTTGTTATAAAAATCAACATTATTCTATGAATTTATTGTTTTAGTTTACAAAATAAATGGCTTCGGAAACTTAATGATGTTTAGAAATATTAGGTTGTTACATACATTACATATTCATTCTTTGATTTGTTCGAATTTTAATCTTTATGCTTTACATTTTGAAACGATCAATCTCATCAAAGGAAACATTCAAACCAATAATCTAATTAATGTCATGAATCCTCTTATGATGTGTTCCCCATTGATATATCCATTTCTTCAAAATCATAGTTTTCATCCTAATTTTTATGATAGGATCTTAGAATGTCTTGAAGATTCGTATCTGAAAAATATTCATAATAAAGATAAAGTTGTGCTTGCTTTCTTTTCACCTAAATATCTAGGAAGTAAGCATGACACGATTCTATTAGATCCTTCATGTGAAGAAATTAATGAACACTTAGAGAATTGTCAGGAGGATGGGGCATTTCGGCATTGGTTGATGTTTATGTCAGGTCCCCATAATATTGATAAGTTTTCCAAAATCACTTGCACTCATCCATGCCATTATGACCCTTATCACGATAAGATTGCACAATGTCTTGAGGATCCATACAAAAAGAATGTTCAAGGGAATGGTAAGGTCATGCTTTCTTTGTTTTTAAATGATGATGATAAAGGAAAGTATGATATATTTTTGTTATTTTTCGATATACTACCATTCTTGTTAGTAATATTTGATCTTGTTTCCATTGCAGGATTGGAGTTACTCCAATGGCTACATTGGAAACATGACTTCACTTAGTATTTTTTATTTGTTTAGTAGTTAGAGTAGGTTTTATTTTAGTTTTATTTCTCAATATTTCTTTTTGTAATAATGCAGTTATGAACACAAGCGGGCACACCAAGAGAACCATAATATGAATGTTGTCAGGGAAGTCCACTTTAAATCTTTTTCTCTCTTCTTTTCATTCAATATTCCTTTTCAAAAACGCAGTATCATCATGAAAATTTTAAATGGAAAGTAAAGAGATAAATAAATTTAAACTATCAATTCAATCCTAACCCAAGGTTCCATGAGTAGGACTGCACTCATCTTAATGAGGATTTTTCTATTTTTAGTCTCTTTTATTTTTAATAATAATGCTTGGTAAAAATAACATCTTATGCATCACTATCTTAAGAAAAGAACTTGCTCGCACGTGATATTTTATATGATTTAGTTCTTCCTTTATTTTACAGTGAGATGATAGTGGATACAAAAACGCAAGTTTATCTTTGGCCAAAATCATTTCCTAAAAGTTTTATTTTGTGTTTTGATTTTTTGTACTTCTGATTTTGAATCCCATTAATAAAATTTGATTTGGTTTGTTGTGTGTTTTCATTTTCTTTGTTTATTTTGAATGAGTTTTCTTCTTATCTTTCTTTTTGAATCAATATATTTCTGACCAAAGAACTATTGTCGAAGGAAGCATTTATTTTAAGACTTGTGTTTTTCAAGCGAATTGAAATAGTTCAAAGAGGTCCTGGTATTAAGATATAGCTCAGACAATTGATTTTTAAGTCAATTGTCACTTTCATTTTGTTCTCAAATTGTCTTTGTTAGAATATTACACCAGAGATATGGTTTAAATCTTTGAGAATTACGATGATATTTAAACTTTTTACGCCGTCCATATTCTTAAGGAATCACTTTTAAGTGCATCCCCATTCTCTAGATGATTTCTTAAAGGAAATCTAAAATCTCTAAACCGTGATAAAACTTCCAGTTTTGAAAGCAAATAAACAATATGATAAACTATTCACCTGTATTGCAATTAACCTCCAGTATCACTCCTCTCTCTTTGTCATCAAGAAATATATGATTGTATTATTATTTAAAAGTGTCATAAGAGGGTTGAAAGCACTCATGTGTGGGAAGTGTGTGTAAACCCGTCGGGGTACTGAACAGACTCACTAGCAGTGGGTAAATGCACACATGATACCAAGACAACTTCGTCATGGTACTGAACAGGCCTGCTGGCAACGAAGCAATGTTGGGTCGAGAGGTAGCAGATATATGTTTTTAAATTAGCTTTTATGGAAGTATACATCATGTGGATACAACTATTGGATGGGATTAAAGCATTTGAGTGGGTTAAATCACATCCATGTCGAGGCTACGGATGCCTGTTGGAAACAGTGGCTCTGTCAACGCTATTGAATTTATTTTATAAACATCGTGACACTTTGATTAAGACATTATTTCGGGTTATAAGCCTCTGGAAAGAAAATTTTATTGTCTGGTTATAACATTGAGCTTATCCTAATACCTTATGGTCTGAGAGTGAATTTATTTCAGGGAGCTTAAATCCTTTTATCAGTATTATTATTTTCTTCCTAAGATGAAATATTACCAGATCAAAGATAACTACTTCACCCATTAAGTCACCATTTGTTGGGCCCCAAGAACTCCCCTTATATTTTTACAAAATTTAAAGGGCCCCTATTAAAATCTTGATAATTAAAATGAGCTACAGAATCAACCTTTTCAAATAGTTCTATGCCTTGGATTGCTTTTATAAAAACTTAAGACATTCACTATAGTATGAAACATTCATTACAAGAGTATACGTCAAAACTTAGAAAGGAGCATAAAAATCTCAATTTAAACAAAAACGTTAATTTTTATTAAATGTTTACTTTCGTTTTAATTATGATTGTGTGTTCATTCTTTTGCTCATTAGAAAGTTTGACTATTTTGAATAATGTGTTCAATACTTCATCAAATTTTATCTTGGTTGGTTTCTCATTTTCATGAAATCATTTGGTGATGTTAATTAATTAAATTATTTTTGCATCTCATTTCAAAATAATAATAATAAAAGAATTATCTATTATTTGTTTGATTTTGTAAAAAACTAAAATTAATATTTTTTCTTCATTAACTTGAAGCTTCTAGATTATATTTGAAAACAAATTATAAATAATGTTTGTTTATAAGTTATAGTTAGTTTAAATTCATTTTTTGTTTTTCTAGATTTTGTTTTATTCTCAATTTTTAGGTTATTAATTTAGGTTTCTTTTTGTTTCATAGGTTTCTATTATCAAATATTTGATACGGATCTAGTCATGGCTTGATTTTATTATCCAAATACGTTCAAGATCATTGATCCAAAAATAATTTTGGATTTCTACAAATAATTTTATGAGCAACAACACATAAAATTTGGAAAGGCATCAAGATCAGACACACGATTTTGCAGGACTGATTGCAGCCAACCCGTGAGGAATTTGGAGAAACAGTTGAAAACCCAGAACCAAAATGGAGCCATTTATCTTCTGCATAGAGAGTTTCCCAAAAAAATTCACGATTTGAGAGATACTTGGGTCTCTTTTAGAGGCAAATTTCAGGTGGCAGAACTTAATTGTGACGCCCAGACTATTCATTCATTTTATAAATATATGAGAAAGATCAGAGCCATGGGAGATCCAAGAATTGGAGAGGAGGATTTTAATCCTTTCTCTTTTGTATATTGTTTCTTTTGTAAACTTTTTTTATTTCTTTTCAAATGGAGTAATGGATGGCTGGAAGCTTTGGGACAATGAACGAATATTTTCAAAGAAGAATATGGAATTCCAAGTTGCTTAATGGCTTTTGTCCTGTAAGTAAATACTTTTATTTTCATATAATATATTCATATTCTTTCAATAATTGATTATGCATTGATTTAAATAGCTTTAGTCTTTTTCCAATCTTTAAGAGTTTATTATCCGAAACAATTCTTCCAGGACTACAATATGGGCATGTGATTTTGAGAAATAATTTGGGAAAGTAAGTCATCTTTGGCTTTAGATCTGTGTGATACTTATTCCATTTCATTCTTTCATTATTGGTATATTATGAAAATGTTATAACGGTTGATTTTAGCTTGAGCTTGTCAATCATATGGTGTTTTCATACTGTTAAATGTTATATGCATCCCATAATTTCTTATTCCATTTTTTATGTGTGATCAATCAATCATTTGATTATTATGGAATCTATTTGTAATGTTAAATGATGGATAATATCAATACCGAGAATTGAGTTTTCTTTTGTTCTTAAATATTGATTATCTTAAGATCACACGATTTTTAATTAGTTTTCTTCCTGTTGTTATTAATTTACTCCAATATCAAATACTTCTTTGAATGTATTCTGGAAGTGCTAGTATTGTTCTGTTATACGTTTCCCTTAACAACAGTATAGGCATGAGCTCATACAACACTGAAAGATCGAGTTTGGTTGATTAGCGACAGGCTATTATGTGTGTTATTTAGTTAAGTTGTTTATGAATGAAACAATGAATGTATGGTTCAGCTTTGACTATCCACATGTTCATGTTTTATTAACTTTTTTGCAAGATTCTTTAAATTTATAAAATAAAAACAATAAATGTTTTTATGTGCTTTCTTTATCTGCTTCCTAGAAGCAATCATTTTTCCATTGATTTTCATAAGTTTTGATTAAAACTTGCATCTTGTAAATCATGTAAATAAATGAGACTTGTATATCTTCTGCTTAAATATAACTACTACAGTTACATTAGAGCATATGTACATATATATAGTATTTATTAATTAGTTAGTTACTTATCTCTTTTATTTGTTTCTTTTAGGATTCTTAGATTGGCTAACAAAGCCATTAAACCCGTCAGAATGAGCTACACCAAACGACTTGGGTTATTTAGACAACCGTGGACCAGACTCTCTCTTCCAGTTGACGGATGGTCAATTTTTCCCATCAACAAATGGTGCTAGAAGGAGGGAAAGACTGACAAAATGGCCTTATAGGAGTCTTTGTTTCGAATTTAATTAATTTCTCATGGCTCCCCAAATCACTATGTTGGAACATGCTTTCCACTTCTCATTACCTGATGTTACCAACAAGACAGTCTCTCGCTTTTCCAAACTCACCTTTGATGGTAGGGGGAATGTATCTCCAAAAGACCATATTAACAAGTTTTGGTGTAAATGCATCAAGCATGATATTTCTGATTTAAACGTTTTGTGAAAATTGTTCTCTTTTACTTTCAGTGGTCGGATTAAACATTGGTTTGAGTCTTTTCCAGCATATCACATTTTTGATTGGTTTTAGTTTGTAGATGAATATTTAGATGCTTTTGAAATCTATGATTACAATCAATTATGTGAATAATTTCAGACTTTGCTAATCAATGGCGATTCATCTTCAAAAGGATTTTCAACAAGAATCCATCATGTTCTTTGTAAATTTAATCTTGATGACATGTCATTTGTATTAAATCTCCTTTATGATGCTTGCATCCAGTCATATTCGATTGCAAATGATGAAGAAGTTACAAATACTATCACTCAATTGCAAGAAGAATTGTGTTCACGGGATGAAAGGGATCCATCTGAAAATGTTGAACAAGCAAGGGAGGTAGAATCTATTGAAAATGTTCTTACTGACAATCAAATTGGGTTTTCCTCTGAATCATTGTATTTTCAGTCCTCAACCATCGTGGAAGAATATTTGATGTTGGGTCAAGGTGAATGTCCTCGTTCTCCTAACTCTTGTTCTAATCAGTATTTAAATTCGGTTATTGAAGAAGACTTAGGTGATGAAAATGATCCTAAGCATTCTAATATTCCAATGAAACTGATTAGAGATGTAGATCTGCAATTGGAAGACGTAATATTAAACCCTCATCTACAAATCATACCATACCAACATGAAAGATCAGATGTTTTCCATGAAATTTTTGAATTATCTATTGTACAGGAGGAAAATTTAGATGATCATATTATGTTGAAGAATTTATCACCAAAATAGAGTGAAAGTTTTAAGGAAAATGAAGATGAATGTCTTGAGAATACTATTGTTAAATATCATAGCTCAAGATATTATTTTCATGTGCTCATTTCTGATTCATTTTACTCTTTATATCCCGATCTCTTCGTAGATTCTGGTGGATTTGATACTTTACCCACGGTATCTTACTCTTTGCCACTACAATCCAATATTTTCGATATGCCAAAATTTGGTGAATCTAATTCCAAACATAACACTTATCAAGTCGGATTTGATGCTCTTTCACTTTCATGACTCGAATGGAAAAATGACATATTGCAAGATGCTTTTACACGATTTATTTTTGAAAAATACAATGCACTCATCCTTATGAAGATCAAATATTCTGCATTGCATATTCGTTATTTGATTAGTTCGAATTTATACTTTATGATTTACATTTTGAAACGATCAATCTCATCAAAGGAAACATTCAAACCAATAATCTAATTAATGTCATGAATCCTCTTATGATGTGTTCCCCATTAATATATCCATTTCTTCAAAATCATAGTTTTCATCCTAATTTTTATGACAGGATCGTAGAATGTCTTGAAGATTCGTATTTGAAAAATATTCATAATAAAGATAAAGTTGTTCTTGCTTTGTTTTTACCTAAATATCTAGGAAGTAAGAATGACACGATTCTGTTAGATCCTTCATGTGAAGAAATTAATGAACACTTAGATAATTGTCAAGAGGATGGGGCATTTTGGCATTGGCTGATGTTTATGTCAGGTCCCCATAATATTGATAAGTTTTCCAAAATCACTTGCATTCATCCATGCCATTATGACCCTTATCACGACAAGATTTCAAAATGGCTGGAGGATTCATACAAAAATAATGTTCAAGGGAATGGTAAGGTCATGCTTGCTTTGTTTTTAAATGATGATGATAAAGGCAAGTATGATATATTTTTGTTATTTTTCGATATGCTACCATTCTTGTTAGTAATATTTGATCTTGTTTCCATTGTAGGATTGGAGTTACTCCGATGGCTAGATTGGAAACATGACTTCACTTAGTATTTTTTATTTGTTTAGTAGTTAGAATAGGTTTAGGAGTAGGTTTTCTTTTAGTTTTATTTCTCAATATTTTTTTTTGTAATAATGCAGTTATGAACACAAGCGGACACACCAAGAGAACCATAATATGATTGTTGTTAGGGAAGTCCACTTTAAATATTTTTCTCTTTTCTTTTCATTGAATATTCCTTTTCAAAAACGTAGTATCATCATGAAAATTTTAAATAGAAAGTAAAGAGATAAATAAATTTGAACTATCAATTCAACCCTGAGCCAAGGTTCCATGAGTAGGACTGCACTCATCTTAATGAGGATTTTTCTATTTTTAGTCTCTTTTATTTTTAATAATAATGCTTGGTCAAAATAACATCTTATGCATCACTATCTTAAGAAAAGAACTTACTCGCACGTGATATTTTATATGATTTAGTTCTTCCTTTATTTTACAGTGAGATGATAGTGGATAAAAAAATGCAAGTTTATCTTTGGCCAAAATCATTTCCTAAAAGTTTTATTTTGTTGTTTTGATTTTTTGTACTTCTGATTTTGAATCCCATTAATAAAATTTAATTTGGTTTGTTGTGTGTTTTAGTTTTCTTTGATTATTTTGAATGAGTTTTCTTCTTATCTTTCTTTTTGAATCAATATATTTATGATCGAAGAACTATTGTCGAAGGAAGCATTTATTTTAATATTTTTGTTTTTCAAGCGATGTAGGGGCCGAATAGATTTAAACTTCATTTTATTTCATAAACTAAGGCAGTAACTTCATAACAGAATAATAATCTTCATAATAATAACTTCAGTAACTTAAATTTAACAACGAATAATAAATTTAATAACAGATTAAAACAATGCATAATTTTAGAATACCTGAACCTAATGCTAATAACCCTCTGTTTCTCCTTTTACCTTATTGACCGTTGTTGCACTGTAAAACACTGCCCAAACCAACTATCCTCCCAGCCAGCTAGGAGCAGCCTGTCCGGCTCCCTAGCTCCAGGAAACTGAAAGGAATCGTGGCCCCCATGCCTAAAACCCCTAGCAACCCGGTGCCCCCCGCAATGATACTCACAGTCTACAAAACTCTCCCATAGAACCCGAAAAACCAAGCCATGAAACTAGTGCTCTCGTCCCCCTCCCAAAATGCTTCCTCCCCAAAAGAAAGAATCCCTTCCCCCGTAAGTCTCTCTCCCTCATATCCCCTTTCACTGACCCTTCCTTTCATTAAATTTCTTATCCCTTTATTTATTATCTTATACCCATGTATTTATTATCTTATCTTATCGTATCTTTACATTTAATGTCCCATCCCTTCCCGAATACATAAGTCTTAATAAATTAAATTATTAACCCCATTAATTCTCTACTCACATAATTAAAGAGTCGATTAATAATTAATTAACCATTGACAATTATGAACAAATAATTAATGATAATTAATTAGTTAATATTATATAAGAAATAATTATTATTTAGCTAACATCTTAGGACAGTCAGATTATCAATTTAATTATAATTAATAATCCTTTACATTTATTTAAGCAGGGTCGTTACATACACCCACCCTTCAGGAAACTTCGTCCCGAAGTTAAGGTATCTTTTGGTACAAAGGAAAAGAAACATGGTTCACACATTCATAACAACTAACCGACACTATCAGTAAGTAAGTCAAGAAAACTTATACATACTAGTGTATATGTACAATAAATGTATGTGTAGCTAGTACATACAAGTCTCGTGCATGCACTAATAATTAAAACTACCATCGTTTAGTAATTTATGTAGGCATCCAATCCAGTTAGCAAGACTAGTCTTTTATAAAAGACAACAAACCAATCAGTTGTTTGAGAAATTCTTTAATTGCTATTATCCGGTTCAACAATTGTATTTAGACAACTGTGGTTTAGTTACGTAATTATGAATATTCATATATACACATTTCTCTTGTTTTTTTTGAAGGAAAAACATTAAATTCCACCATGAGACACATCTCCATACTCTCTCAACTATTTCTACTCATCCTTCCTCCCTAACCTACTTCCATCTCCATTCCTATCCTTCCTGCTGGACTATCTTGGAGCGTAAACTATATTGACCTAACTCCAAATAGAACCCGTAAGCGGAAGTGTCACTATCTCGACCAAGCTTCCCCAGCAGACAACTGACAGTCATCATCACACGTCTAGGGGAGCGTGAACTAACACTGTCCTTCCATGACTTCAGGTTTCAGAGGATACACGGTGGGAAATGCCACCACCCCTCCTAATAGGAATAGGGTCCACACCCTAAAATGGAGGATACACAGTGGGAAATGCCTCCACCCCTCCTAACAAGACTAGGGTCCACACCCTATAATGGAATACACGGTGGCACCGTGTTGCTGGGGGTTTTGTCATCATTTATTCAGTTTGGGCAGTGTCATCACCTGAAATCATGCACTGGTCCACATATCATAGTAATGCATCCAAACCAATATAAATTCCTCATACAATATTCATACCATAATGTTTCTTGGTTATTGGTCCTGATATCCACTTTCATCATCATTATCCTTTGGCTATTTCATAGCCCATAACCTGTAGATTAGTCTGTAACACAAACTCATACATTTATATGCATTATCATCATGTAATTGCATACTATCATCATTTCAATTTGGAATCCCTGTACCGATAAATTATCATCAAAGTTTTCCTGTTAGAAATAGATCTCATAATATCCCATAATTCAATTTCGACACCCATTCATAAGATTGTCATTTACGAAAATAGATTGCATCATATCCAACATCATTCTAATAGCATTTATCCTTCATAAAATTCACATTCTCACAATATGTCTCATCATATACATCATCATGAATATCATTTAATCATTCGTACAATTTACATTCTCATAGTAGATCGCATTACATACATCATCATCAATAACATTTAAACATTCATAAAAGTTCATACATTTTAAGGTTTAAGTGTATCATTTAATAGTTTCACTGTGACTAGAAAATAAAGTATATAGGTCTCAAGTAATTCTGGTTGTCCAAGTCAAAAGGTGGTGTCACATACACCCTACCTTCGAGAAACATATTCCCGAGGTGGTCAAAAGTGAGGGATAGTCTCGTTGTAGTGTCTCGACATCTTCCCAAGTAGCAGATCCTAGTCTATACTTGTCCCACTGGACCTTACTTGGTCTACCAGATGATTCTTGAGATTTCGGACTCTACGGTCCAATATGCGTAATGGTTCTACCGTGAGGGTTCCCACGTCCGATACTTGCAATTCCTTCCAATTTAGTTTATGTGATTCATCGACAACATAATGGCGTAAAACAGATACATGAAATACATTATGAGTTTTATGCAAGTGGGGTGGCAGTACGAGACGATAGGCAATGGGTACAATTTTCTCTTGGATATTGAATGGTCCTGAGGTGA
Source organism: Picea glauca (assembly GCA_000966675.3). NCBI lineage: Eukaryota > Viridiplantae > Streptophyta > Pinopsida > Pinales > Pinaceae > Picea > Picea glauca. Next base: position 697,286 of record JZKD02S0020030.1, on the reverse strand, counting down.
CAAATTTTTCCCCTTCCCGAACCGTATGGTACTCTTATTAGGCCTGATACGAATGAAAACCTGGTCTCCTACTTCATAACTTCGGTCGGTTCTGTGTGCATCTGCATAGCTTTTCTGCCTATCCTATGCTTCCTTTAGTCTCTGCCTAATATGAATCACATGTTCTTCCATTTCTTGAATCAATTATGGCCCAATTGTTACTCCGTCTTCTAGTCTATCCCAACTCAATGGTGTTCTGCATGGCCTCCCATACAAATCTTCATAGGGTGGCATTCCGATGGAGCTATCATAACTGTTATTGTAGGAAAACTCTACCAAAGGTAGGTACTTCTCCCACTGGGTTTGATTATCCATTACATACATCCTAAGCATCTCTTCCATGACTTGATTTACTCTCTCAGTCTGTGATCAAGGGATCAAATTTTTCTCAAAAATTCAAAATGCTCGGAATTGCTTCAAACCGGACGAGAGCGTAGGCCTCGTCTTTGAGAATCCAATGCAACTCGTTTTGTCTCAAATGGACATCAGGAGCGAGAGATATAGCGATCTGTTCGTCAAGTCAAACGAGCAAAAATTTTGATGCTGACTATACAGTCCGTACATTCCATATGGTCTGACGTGGCAGGGCCATACAGACATAACGATGACATGTTAGGTGATGACGTGGAAAGAGATTGTTGGTTGGCAACTGGCGAATCATATGTCGACACGTGGCACCCTAAAATTAATTGGTTGTATGTAAAATTATGGGAGTCCACAGGGTTGGACCCCCGGACCTCCCCCACTATGTAAATCCTTCACAAACCTCTGCTGACCAATGTGCCACCGCATGGTTCTTGTTATCTATGTGGTGCCACACATATTTAAGTTTTTTTAATGTTGAAAATGGAGGGGGGTCGGGTCGGGGCTTAGCCCCGACCTGTGGTCTTATTACATAGCATGTGACCCATTGTAATATTACCCACGGTCATTTGTGTTACATATATACCATGGAACCCATGGTTGGCGCGGGGTTTAAACATAACCCATGTTTTAATTTTGGTTATATGTAAAACTATACCATTGTTCATAAACACGCAGGGGGTTATTCTATATAGCCCGTGGTTTTACATATGACCAAAGCGCGGGGAAGTTACACCCGTTGTAATGAATTAACCACTTTTTGTCAAGTGCGAGGTCACATGACTCGCCATATGCCCAGGTGCCTAGGCGGTTAGGAGCTGGCGTGGTTGTGCCCGGTGCTGGGTTTTCATGCTTGAATGTGCGTGTGAGCCAGGTTCAAACAAGAAGGGTGCAATTTGTAGATGCAGAGACAACAAGCTTGAAGAGGGAGACTTCCAGGAGGTCTAAATTCTTCATTGTTTGACCAATTGAGGTGTCGAAAGAGCCCAGACAGATGTTTTGGGATGCTCTGAAGCCATTGGAGCAGTGGGTTTGTCAGTTTGAGCATTGTAAGACATGTTTTTGAGAACTTTTGAGCAATTAATAATAATGATCCATTGGAAGTTGAACCAAGAGATGTAGCCCATGAGAGGGGTGAACTCCTTTATCAATTGTTGTGTTTATGTGCTTATGTTCATTAATTATGTTGTTGTTTATGTGTAATTTGCATAAGTAATCCTTTAATCTATGTGTTTCAAACTGGTCCTTTTTCTTTAAACACATAACATTCACTTGCAATAATTTTCAAGTATTTCAAGTCTTCTTCATTTTTAGATCAAGTTGTTTTTAGAGCACTGGTTTTTGAAGACTTGATTGTTTGCAAGTTTTGTTTCTGATGCTCACAAGGTTGAAAGTCACAAGAGGAGAAGGTCAACTTGTGGAGCCAATTTCTCATCCGACAAGGAGGAATCATTTTCATTCACCGCAAGTTTCAGGGAGACATTCACCAAGCATGGCTCATGCAGAAAGTCATGAATGTGTACCTGTCGAAGAAGAAGATCTCAGAAAGGCTGTCATGGAGATGAGAGAGATGATGAAGATCTTGATGGAAAGGAACATATTGTCGCAGGGTGAGGGCTCCAACCCTACAATGCATAAGGGATACGATGGTGACAAAACTCCAGACATAAATGGAGGGAATGGTGCTTCTCCACCACCCTCTCCTCCATCATCTTCTTCTTCTTCTTCTTCTACCAGTTCGAAACATCTTTCGAATTCTCCAAAGGGGCATGGTAAAACTCCTTAAAAAATTCCTTCATTAAAGCTTGATATAAAATTTGAATTGCCAATATACAATGGAGAAGTTAATGCTGAGAAGTTAGATAATTGGATACGTCAAATTGAAGTATATTGTAGAATACAGAAAATTCAAGATGATGAAACCAAAATTCAGCTTGCTTCATTAAGATTAGATGGTTCAACACTTATTTGGTGGGAATCTAAGAATCAGAAGGAAATGAAAAAGCATGGTAAAATTTTTCTTTCTTAGAATGCTTTCATTATAGCAATTAAAAAACAATTTTATCCATTGGCATATAAACAAAAGGAAACTATGGAATGGAAGAATTTTAGACAAGCTAAAGGACAAAATGTACAAAGTTTTACTCAGGAATTTAGGAGAAGATATTTGGTTTTGGGAGTTGATTTGTCTTCACAGGAAACTTTGCTCAAATATATTGGTGCGTTACATAGTTATTTGAGACATACTATACTCATGTTTAATCCTTCGAATCTAGATGAAGTTTCTGTACAAGCTACTCATTTGGAAGCAAGGGGAAGGAACGATACTCATGAGGGTTTCAAGAAGACTTTCATCCATGGAGACAAGGGAAAGAAAAAATTCAAAGGCAATGGTAGGAAGAATGCTACTGTGAAGAAAGAGGGAGAACAGTTCACATGTAAACATTGTTCAAAAGATGACCATGATGAAGACCATTTTTGGAAGCTTCATCCTGAAAGAAGACCAAAACAGTTTGGAAACAACAAAAAAGGGAAGTCAAAGACTGTTGCGACTATTCAACAGGACTTAGGTTCGGATTCGGGTGATGAAACGAATATCACAACCATGGGTTACCGGGGTAATGGTTCTGTTGCAAGTATTATCTCTTGAAGTAATGCTAATGTCAATGTAACTCAACAAGAGAAAACACGAATTGAACTTTTTCATATAAGGGTTTTTTCAAAGCATACTAAGATAGACACGTTATTTGATTCTCGATCTCAAGCAAACCTTATTTCTGAAGAGACTGTTAAGAAACTTAAGTTGGAAACAAGTCCACATCCTAAGCCATACCCTCTTGGTTGGATATGTGATAATGCTAAGTTACAAGTAACCAGGAAGTGTAAACTTAGGTTTGCTATCACTGCAAATTTCATTGATGAGGTAGAGCTTGATGTGATTCTGTTGGATATATGTGGTATTGTGTTGGGAAGCCCATATTTGTATGATAGGAAAGCTATTTTCTATCATCAGGAGAATAAGTATCATTTGTTTAAATATGGGGTTGAGTATATTGTTAGAGATCACACTAAGAAGATGAATTTATCAATCATAAATGCAGGGCAAATGAAGAGGTTAGTTAATGCTAGTAAGAATTTTGTTCTCTTAATGAT
>JZKD02S0020030.1:669707-682023 GCA_000966675.3 Picea glauca | reverse complement strand
TTATTATTTTCTTCCTAAGATGAAATATTACCAAATCAGAGATAACTGCTTCACCAGTAAGTCACCATTTGTTGGCCCCCAACAACTCCCCTTATATTTTTACAAAATTTAAAGGGCCCCTATTAAAATCTTGATAATTAAAATGAGCTACAGAATCAACCTTTTCAAATAGTTCTATGCCTTGGCCTGCTTTGAGACAAACTTAAGACATTCACTATAGTATGAAACATTCATTACAGGAGTATATGTCAAAAGTTAGAAAGGAGCATAAAAATCTCAATTTAAACAAAAACGTTAATTTTTATTAAATGTTTACTTTCGTTTAAATTATGATTGTGTGTTCATTCTTTTGCTCATTAGCAAGTTTGACTATTTTTAATAATGTGTTCAATACTTCATCAAATTTTATCTTGGTTGGTTTCTCATTTTCATGAAATCATTTGGTGATGTTAATTAATTAAATTCTTTTTGCATCTCATTTCAAAATAATAATAATAAAAGAATTATCTATTATTTGTTTGATTTTGTAAAAAACTAAAATTAATATTTTTTCTTCATTAACTTGAAGATTATAGATTATATTTGAAAACAAATTATAAATAATGTGTGTTTATAAGTTATAGTTAGTTTAAATTCATTTTTTTATTTTTCTAGATTTTTTTTTATTCTCAATTTTTAGGTTATTAATTTAGGTTTCTTTTTGTTTCACAAGTTTCTATTATCAAATATTTGATACGGATCTGATGATGCCTTGATTTTATTATCCAAATATGTTCAAGATGATTGATCCAAAAATAATTTTGTATTTCTACAAATAATTTTATGAGCAACAACAGATAAAATTTGGAAAGGCCTCAAGATTAGACACAATTTTGCAAGACTGATTGCAGCCAAACCGTGAGGAATTTGGAGAAGTGGTTGAAAACACCGAACCAAAATGGACACATTTACCTTACGCTTAGAGATTTTCCCAAAAAAATGCACGATTTGAGAGATATTTGGGTCTCTTTTAGAGGCAAATTTCAGGTGGCGTAAATTAATTGTGACACCCAGACTGTTCATTCATTTTATAAATATATGAGAAAGATCAAAGCCATGGGAGATCCAAGAATTGGAGAGGAGGATTTTAATACGTTCTCTTTTGTATATTATTTCTTTTGTAAAGTTTTTTTATTTCTTTTTTTATTTCTTTTCAAATGGAGTAATGGATGGCTTGAAGCTTTGGGAGAATGAACGAATATTTTCAAAGAAGAATATGGAATTCCAAGTTGCTTAATGGATTTTGTCCTATGAGTAAAATGATTTTATTTTCATATAATATCTTCATATTCTTTCAATAATTGATTATGCATTGATTTAAATAGATTTAGTCTTTTTTTATCAATACATGGTTAATTATTATTATTTATATATTAATTTTTCCAATCTTTAAGAGTTTATTATCCAAAACAATTCTTCCAGGACTACAATATGGGCATGTGATTTTGAGAAAGAATATGGGAAAGTAATTCATCTTTGTCTTTAGACCTGTTTGATACTTATTCCATTTCATTATTTCATTATTGTTACATTATGAAAATGTTATAATAGTTGATTTTAGCTCTAGCTTGTCAATCATATGGTGTTTTCATGCTGTTAAATGTTATATGCTGCCCATAATTTCTTATTCCATTTTTTATGTGTGATCAATCAATGATTTGATTATTATGGAATTTATTTCAAATGTTAAATGATGGATAATATCAATACCTAGAATTGCGTTTTCTTTCGTTCTTAAATATTGATTATCTTAAGATCACATGATTTTTAATTAGTTGTCTTCTTGTTGTTATTAATTTACTCCAACATCAAACACTTCTTTGAATGTATTCTGGAAGTGCTAGTATTGTTCTATTATAGGTTTCCCTTAACAGCAGTAGAGGCAGGAGCTCATACAACACAAAAAGATAAATACCAGTTTGGTTGATTAGCGACGGGTTATTATGTGTGTTATTTAGTTAAGTTGTTTATGAATGAAACAATGAATGTATGGTTCATCTTTGACTATCCACATGTTCATGTTTCATTAACTGTTTTGCAAGATTCTTTAAATTTATAAAAGAAAAACAATAAATATTTTTATGTGCTTTCTTTATCTGCTTCCTAGAAGTAATCATTTTTCCATTGATTTTCATAAGTTTTGATTAAAACTTGCATCTTATAAATCATGTAAATAAATGAGACTTGTATATCTTCTGTTTAAATATAACTACTACAGTTACAGTAGAGCATATGTACATATATATAGTTTTTAGTAATTAGTTAGTTATTTCTCTCTTTTATTTGTTTATTTTAGGATTCTTAGATTGGCTAACGAAGCCATTAAACCCGTCAGAACGAGTTACACCAAACGACTTGGGTTATTTAGACAACCCTGGACTAAACTCCATCTTTCAGTTGATGGATGGTCAATTTTTCCCTTCAACAAGGAGGCATCAAGTTATCTTGTGCTTCTAGAATCGTTTGAATAACGAATTGCAGGCTTTCTAGATTTAGGTATTCGGTATTTGAATTAGGTCGGTTGGTGGGAAAAGGCTTCCTAAATAGGGGTTTATAAGGCCCTTTGCTCGAAGAAGCTTCTTCAGCCATCCTTTTCAAATCTATAACTTGATTTAACAGTTTTTGAACGACTTTTTGTAAGTTTTCTAGATCAGAGCTTTCTGATTGCGTTTTGTTTTGGGCAGGTCCAGGGAGGATTTCGATTTTATTTTTGGAAGATGAAATAGTCTCTATTTCATTGCTAGTAGTGTATTTTAAGTTGAGGATGTCTTTCTCGATCTGACTCGCCTCTTCGAAGGCCTCTAACAATGTGGCTTTATTAGACCTCTTTACCCAAATGGATATACTTTGATGTAAGGATTTCGTATAGTATGCTATGATAAGATTCTCAGTAGGCATCGAATCCGTAGGGATTCGGTTATTTAGTGTTAAGAATCTTTGGTTAAAGTCTTTGATTTTCTCTTTGGGGTTCATTCTCAAACTAGAAAGCTCCATGACTAGAACTTTTGGGGACTTTTCATCTCCAAACTTCTGAAGAAAACAGGATTCAAACTTCTCCCATGACATTATGGTATGGGGTTGTTGGAAAAAGTGCCAGGTAGAGGCATTGCCCTCGAAGGTGTAGGGAAAAAAGCTACAGACTACGTCTTCATGCTCAACATTACGGAGTCTAATGGATAACATAAACTTTTTTATGTGATCTTCAATGATCTGTTTAGAGTCCGAGTCAAATTTAGGAAGCCACTTCGCCGGGTATTTGGGTAAGGGATGTTGAGGCCTGGGTACGACCACTGCATTTTGGTCGAGCCAGGGTCTGGCGGGATTGTTCTGGTTGGCCATTGGTGTAGGTGTTGTCGAAGGCTCGGATGAGGAACTGCCTTCATCATATGATTCTTCTCCAGAAGAAGAAGGGGATGAAGGAGGTGGTGAGGGTGGTATACTAGATCCTCCTGCTGCAGGAGTGAGGATTGGATCTGTAGGGTTTAAAGTGAGGTTAGTGTCTCCAAGTTGTTCTCTGATATCAGAGAAATCTAATGGTTGGTCCAAAGGACGATTTGGTTGTCTTAAACAGGTGAAGTCACTCTGTGTTCTTATGAGAGATTGGTGGACAATATCTTGTACGTCACCACCTGTAGGATTTGGAGTTACTGGTTCAACTGTGATCTGTAGATCGTCGTTTGATGTGGTTTCTGTTTGAGGGACAATATTTTTGTTTGAATGACTTAAAGTCACTACAGGTGAGTGGGTAGGTGGTGGAGGAGTCTTACGACCACCTCGTGCCATTAATAATTTTCAGGCCCTCCTTCTAGCGCCATTTGTTGGCGGGCGAAATTGACCGCTCATCAACTGGAGGAGTGAATCCGGTCCGGGGTTGTCTAAATAACCCAAGCCGTTTGGATTAATCCACTCTGACAGGTTTAGCAGCTCCGTTAGCCGATCTAAGTCCTATGGAAGTGAAAAAACAAAAACTAAAGAAACTAACTAATTGAAAAACAACTGCTGAAAACTATATACAAATCTAAAATATATTCACAGTTTACTAACTAATATTTATAAATAGTAATTCTACTTATTAAATGTACAGTGTATTGATATGATTAAATTTCTAATATATGTACAGTATTTACAAAATGCAAATTTTGATCGAAATCTGTGAAATCATATATGAATTGATTTATGACAGAGAAGCTATCATTCAATGTTTTTTGATTTTTTATAACTTTTATAAACGAGAAATGAAATGGAAGCTATCTAGTTGAGAAATAAAAATAACAATCGATACAATGTATTTAGACTACAGGAAATTCTTATATTAAATAAACTAATAAAAATCAACTAGCAAACTAACCTGTAATCGCATCTCCTATGTGTCATGTGCATAGCATCTACGTTCGTTGTTTGATGCAGCCAACCCACACCAGATTTTCCAAATGCTTCTCGTAAATGGGAAACAATAATGATCGAATGCTAATAAAAAAACAAGTAAGGTATGTAGTAACAACAATTTATAATATGGCAAATGATCATATTAAGATAAATCTGGCTATGAACATTTGCATATAACTGCTCATCGAATAAAGAATATTAACCTTCTAATCATCGAATTATAATAGATTAATTGTTGTATATAAAATGAGAGACATAAAACATGGACACTATATAAATCCCATCACATCAACCTGTAACAAATCATGATATCTAAAGTACTCAAAATTTGATTACAAATTGAAATGAGCAAAACTTGAACAAAAATATGATATATCGAAGCTAAAGCTGTGCAAATATCCACTTTCATTCAAGTTTGTCAATCACAAATCCATAGTCTCTACTCCGAGGCAATTATGGGTCTTAGTTTACAAAAAAATACATTTATAAAGGCCACAGGATCAAAACATTTCCTGTGGAAATAATCAAATTTGTTCAAAAAATTGTGGGGAATACAATCTCCCATATTCCCATTATTATCCAAAACTAACAGCCTACTCTAAAACCATGTAAAGAAATAGCATGTTCAGAGATGCCACTAGCGATTCAATCTCCGTTAGAAATTGTATGTACCTGTAAACGCACAAGAATACACGATTTCATATTGCATTTTAGTTGTAAAATCAAAGAATTCAAATTTTAGTAACTAACTACAGAATCTCAGGATTATGTAGCTAGTTATTATTATAACCAGAATAGTGTTTTATCAAATCAATCAAAACATAATAGATGCAATTTGAGAAAAAAAATATTGTATTCTAATTCAAAACAAAAAAAAAATCATCTTAAAATTCTTTATAAAATATAATACCTCAGATTCAGGGATTTGTTTTAATCAAGCAATTTTTGAATTCACAATGGCAGTGGTCGCTTCCACGTTCTTAAAAACAACAGAGCCCGTAGTTTTTTTTCTTTTATCATTAGATTGAGCTACATTTTGCAATCTATCATTTTCTTTTGTTAGCTCATTCACTCAGTCCTCCAAGGACTTGATCCGAGACTGAAGCAAAGGGACGTCTCTGTAATACCAGTCAAGCCATGATTGACATTCGTTGCATTGTGGCCGAACAGACTATGTATTAACAGGGGAGGAAAATTTTGTTTGACTTGCAGGTTCTCTGTCGAGTTTGATCCTAGGGAAGTTGGGGTTGTCTTTAAGACACGGTGGGAGGTTCGTCACATAGTCATAGGGATTAACTGAGCAAAGTCCATGTGAATATGGATACTCTTCAGTTAGAAACCGTTCAATTTCGGAATCAGAGTCTTCGCTTAACATAATTGGTTTTTGGTTTGTGTTTTATTTAGGTTTATTATAGGCACATCGTGAAACCCAACGTGCGGCCTTTTTACCCTTGTAATTGATATCACTGTTACCTTTACACTTTTTCTTTGCAGACTTTTTAACAGGCTTATCACCATCTTTTGGATATGAATCAGGCAGGTTGTCGGGTTGGGTAGTGTCTGGGAAGGTCGAAGGTTTAGCAGAGGGCATGAGCGAAGGAGGGGGAATGACATGCTCGACAAGGGTTTCTATAACAACGGACTTGTCAACTTGTCCTATTTCAGTACCAGCAAAACCATTCCTTAACAAGAAGGTGTCCCAACAATCGCCATTTAACTTCAACTGATGAACCATAATAATTTTAATCAAACAGTGGTGGAACAGGCTGGAGTCGGCATTCTCCCTTTTAAAACGCTTTGCCATTTTGTATAAACTCTGAAGGAGAAAATATGGCATGTTTAAGAGAAAATCGATAAAACTCATGACCAACTGCAAGTGGTATAAGAAAACTAAACCGTATCTACCCTCACAGGTAATGAACTGCTTGACAATAGATAACAAATTGTGCCATCTAGGTTTTAGAGTTGTAACGGGCATACCTTTGTCACAGTTGTTAATATTCCTTGAGGTAAACAATAGTGACTAGGGAACTTCGTCAACCTTTGAGTTTTTAAACCATTTTTGTCCCACGGCTGGAAGACCATTGGCTGAGCTAATGAAATCTTCATTTAACTCAATCTGGACGTCTCCAATTTTGTCTCTGCAATGATCGAACGTTAGTGCAAATTGTTGAGAAACTACCAGGTTAAGACCCTCGAACTTCTCAAGAAAGAACCGTCAACCATTCCTCTCTAAGTCTTCTCGGCAATTATCAAACAACAACAAAGTATGGACACCATTGGGTTCAATTTTCACTACAGGAGCCATGGCTATTAGCAAAAAAATAATAGGGTATTTAGTGATAGGGTTTGACAGGATAGAAACAGAGCCATTTTCCCCGAGCTTCCCCAACACGATGCAAAGGCAGCTCGAAATGAAAGGGAGGAGCGTTAATGATATGCGTGCGAGGATAGTAGTGTAGATCGAGGCCATGCAAGAACATCATATCAGGTTGTACTTGGAACGACACGTTGGTGTAATGGTACATATAAATCATAACAGTTAAAAACCATTATAAGCATATCCACAACATTCGATCAAAATGTCAAGTGAAGTGTTGCATATCCACTATTTAACCAAATAAATCAATATGTCGAATAAACCATTTCATCAAAGATTTTATAAATCAAAACCATAACAATAGTCAAATGCATAAATAGGTGGTGTTTTGATACACATGTAACCAGCGGGGTGTTTGAGGCCAAGGAGTTATAACCATGTAAACAATTAGGTTCATGATAAACCAAATGAACATTAATCCTTTGTTGTAATCAACATGAATTTCAACTGTGGGTTTTCACGCTTGCAGTCGTGAAAACGAAAACGAAAAAGCAGGTATGCAAAAAATGAAGGATAATGGTATCGTTTAATGAGAAAAGTTGCGACGAGTAATGAAGGTTTAAAAACCCTGTGTAGGCAGCTTGTAAAAAAAGATAGAGATTAATATGGCTCCCAACACACAAGTACCATGGTCTTTTGCATATTTTTTTTTTATTAACTAGTTATTGGAGACATATTAAAAGTAATATGTATGTACTCTTCTACCAATGAACTGTATACCCGAAATTCAAACCGGGGTCATCACTTCAAGGAATGGGTAGGTTTAAATATTTGAAAAGAAATAATCAATTACTTAGTTATTAAAAATCTAAAATAAACATTAAAGCGATAGTTCCCCTTTGCTTCTACACAAGAAAATGGAGCCCATACTAGAGGATTATCATGACCACCATCAAGTTTCCAAATGGATGATATGACTTTAATATTTGGACCAAGACAACCCTTGATTTAGCTCTTGTAAATTTTTCTTATAATAATTCTCTTAATGAGGACATTTCAATTAGAGCTACTCAAATTGTAAGGGATTGATATAGATTCCCATGCATAAACTATCATTTTGATATTGAAGTCTAAATAAATCTTCCTTGTCTCTTATTAGTGTTAAATTTTGAGCTTCATTTCTTAAGCGAATAATTTCTTTGAATTCTTCAACACTTTGATTCCAGTTTAATACATTTCAACAATATATAATCATAACTTAATAGAAATAATCATGTAGATATGTAAGCATATACACTAACAACACATGTACCTTTGGGAAACCCTGTACAGGGAGAAAAACCCCAACAAACGATATTCCTTTATTGCATTAATAATGTAAGATCACTTACAAACATCCACCATGAAATTTTGTTCCTAAAGAGCTTGCCAAGTTGACTCTGACGACAGAGAACTAAGAGACCTTATTGATATAGACGTATCTGAGTTTCTTTCAAAGACTAAGATATATCAGCTCTGATATGGGTTGCTTAAGCTACCTCTAATTGATTGATATGTGCCTCTGATATGTTGTCTTTAAATCACCGAGGTGCGCCTCTCATTTGTTGCCTCTACAACATTGTTATGTGCCTTTTATGTTGCCTCTATATGTTGTTATTATATCATTGTTATGTGCCTTTTATGCTACCTCTATATGTTTTTATGAAAACACTGTTATTAGCCTTTATATGCTTCCTCTCTATGTTGTTATGACAATATTGTTATGCACCTTTATACTACCTCTATATACTGTTATGACAACACTATTATGTGTCTTTGTAATGCCTCTATATGTTGTTATGAAAAAACTTTTATGCTCCTTTATATGCTACCTATGTATGATGATATGCACCTCTATATGTTGTCTCTACATTCACCCTTACCCTGCATAACCATTGTGTGGAAGAGAGGGGTTGAACTCTGCTTATAAAGGAATGAAGAGGAGAAGTAGATGGCTTGAATTAGAAACTTGTTTGCATGCTTTAACATAACTCAACTTCAAACTTTAGTTTGAAAATAGAACTAGACTTGAGACTTCAGTTACAACACACCCTTGACTTGGCATGCATGGGTACTAACTTAGCATGCACATGTCATGCATGCATGAAACATGAAACTAGAAATGCATGCAACATGCAACATGCATGCATGCAACGTAAGACAACTTGACAACAATGTCTTTGACTTAGGCATGCAACTTTGACTTATACAACTTGACTCTTTACAAGGCAATTCGAATCTATCTTCATGGTGGATAATATTACACATGCTGATGCACTAGATCAATACATTTATATCACTTGCAATATTAGGAATATTGCTTGTTTCTAGCTCATAGGAATTTTATATTCAACCTAACTTTTTCTAGATGCCTTGAATTTTTTTGATGGCTCACAAGGCTTGACTAGGCTCACAGAGGTTGTACGTTCCCCTTTACTTTTGCACTAGTCTTTCTATGTTCACAAAGGTTTTATGTCCACCCTGAATTTTGTACTATATCATCTATGCTCACAGAGGTTGTAGGTTCCCCCTGACTTTTGCATTAGAATTACATAACATCTTGTTTGTCATGACTTTTGGTTTGACTCACAGAGGTTGTATGTTCCCCCTGGCTTTTTTCAATACCTCGCAAGACTGGTCGATTCTCCAAATCTCCCTAGCTAGACTCAGGGTGACCCATATGTCCTCTCATTGGAGAATGACTCTCGATGCTGCCAAATTAAAAATTCCCTCTCAGTGAGGGATTCATTCTCAGCCACACCAAGCTTTCCTCTCAGCTACACAAATTGTCTCGAGGTTAAAGGCCTAGTCAAGATATCAGCTACCTCCTCGCTCATGGCTATGCACTGTAACTTTACATTCTTTATCTAGACCAAGTCTCGGATGTAGTGGTACTTCAAGTCAATAATTTTTGACTTGTTGTGAAATACCGGGTTCTATGTCAATTTTATGCAACTTTGATTATCACAGTGAACCACCACTGTATCAAGCTTGTCACCAAACAACCCATAAACCAATTTTTTGATCCATACTTCTTCCTTGCTAGAATCATTTGTTGCAATATACGCATCCTTTGTTGTACTCTGTGAAATGGATCCTTGTTTCCATCTTGACCAAAAAATCATAGTGGATCCTAAACTGAAGTAGTATCCATAAGTACTCTTCTGATCCACCGTGATTCTTTCCCAACCAACATCAGTATACCCATGAAGAAATAAACCACCGCTGGATGTATATCTTAGACCATAAGTATTGGTCCCTCTGAGATATCTTAAAATGTTCTTTGTTGGCACCTAATGTCTCTGTCTCGATTCATTCATGAAATAAATCATTGCAATCATTGCATAGAATATATCTATCTTGGTGTGGATCATGTACATCAATGATCCAATCAGTGGTCTATACATGGTGGGATCCACCAAATACAAACATGTATCAGAATCATTCAACTTCCTAAGGTTGGTAACCATCGGAGTAGACATGGATTTGCAATCCATCATACCAAACCTCTTTAGTATATCGACCATGTATTTTCCTTGTTACAAAAATATCTCATCCTGTCTTTTCCACACTTCCAATCCTAGGAAGTAATGCATCAAGCCTACGTCTTTCATATTGAATTTTGAGGTTAGCTCGCTCTTACACCAGGCTATTATCCATTCATCTCGTGTTAGAAAGACATCATCAACATACATGATTAGTATAACAGGTTGGTTACCTCTTACCTTGAAGTACATATTTGCATCAACATCACTTTTCTGAAAGAAAGGGCTTTTAAGAAAGCCATCAATCCTTTCATACCAAACTCTGGGAGCCTAATTAATACCATACAAAGCCATCCTTAGCCTACATACATGATTTCATTTGTTACACAGCACAGAACTATCTGGTTGTTACACAAACCTCATGTCCAATCTTTCCATTCAAGAATGATGTTTTTACATCTATCTAATGTAGCTTCCAACCAAGAACGGTAGCTAAAGAAATAATAGTTTGAATGGAGGTATATCTGGCTATAGGGGAAAAAGTATCTTCATAGTCGATTCCTTGTTTCTGATTGAATCCTCTAGCTACAAAACTTTCTTTGAACTTTTCCATACTTCCATTAGTTGCATGTTTGATATTATAGATCCATTTGGAAGAAACCACTCATTTTTCCTTTGGCCTCGGCACAATGTCCCAGACATTGTTCTTTAGAATAGACCTGTATTTGTCAAGAATGGAATCTTTCCATACTTGTAATTTATCTTCTTCTTCAAATGAACAAGGTTTGACATCACTGATGTTTCTCATCAGTGCAACATAGCCTCCAAACTTGTGAGGCCTCTTACCTTCCCTGAAAGTTCCTTTGGGAGAAACTATCCTTTCTGCTTCATGCATTGTTTCTTTAAACCACCCTGGCTTCCTTTTGGCTGGAGGTTCTTCAAGAGTTATTTATAACTCTTTATCACATTCTAGGGTCTCATGAATTGGCCCTTCATGAGGTTCCTCCCTTTGATCATCTGACTCTTCATTTTCAGAAGAGGATGAAGGAGGTTGAACTGCTTCTGATTCATGTTGAAGCTCTCTGGATTTCTTGAATGTAGCTTCCTCATGGAATGTCACATATATGCATACCTATATATATGCCTATGACCTAGTACATATAGCCTATAATCCTTAGAGTTCTCACTGTACCCCACAAAAACCCCTTTCTTTTCTCAGGGTTCCATATTTGTCCTCTTTTCCCTAGGGACATTAATATACAATCGAACTCAAATATCCTTCGATGCCCTACTTCAGGTTTGATCCCTGAGAAGACCTCTTCAGGAGTGTTTTCTTTCAAGATAGCATGTGGAAACCTATTCTGAATATACATGAAAGTGAAGGTACATTTTTCCCATAAAGAATTTGTCAGATCTTGGTCAAACATCATTGCTTTCGCTACCTCACAAATTTTCATGTTTTTCCTCTCAACATATCCATTTTTTTTAGGGTTATATGACACGGTCAACTGTCTCTTGATACCTACTCACTTGCATAAATCCTCAGATTGGAGAGATTCAAACTCTTCTGCATTTTCTATTCCAAGGGTTCTGATGTGTTTCCGTCTTTGTTTTTGAACAAGGACTTTATACTCTTTGAATTTATCAAATCTGTCACTTTTAGCTTTAAGGAAATATATCCAACATTTTCTTGAGTGATCAACAATAAAAATGACATAATACAAGCAACCAATGAGTGAGGGAGATGATCTAAAAATGAAGAAGACTTGAAAAACTTGAAAACTTATTGCAAGTGAATGTTATGTGTTTAAAGCAAAAGGATCAGTTTGCAACACATAAATTAAAGGATTACTTATGCAAATTACACATATATAGCAACATAAACATTGAGCATAAACACATGTGCACAACAATTGATAAAGGAGTTCACCACTCTTCTGGGCTACATCTCCTGGTCCAGCTTCCAATGGATCATTATTATTAATTGCTCAAAAAGTTCTCAAAAACATGTCTTACAATGCTCAAACTGACAAACCGACTGCTCCAA
>JZKD02S0020030.1:615943-652543 GCA_000966675.3 Picea glauca | reverse complement strand
CTATAGTAAAATATTTTTAACCTAGTTTTTCCATCCATTTCTTGAATTACATAAATTAAAAACTTTTGTCTCTTACATATGTCCATCAAAAGAGGACAATTGGCAAATGAAACTCTTTCTGAATAATTAAAAATATAGGATTTAAATGTCTTAATAACACTAAGCATGGATTTCCATAGATGGAAACTATTCAAAAATAAAATGTTTAATTCTTGAGGATATTACATCCTCTCCCCCTTAAGTATAAACATTGACCTCATTGTTAATATTTTCCTCCACTCATCACTTGGAACAAAGTTGGATACGATTTCACCATTTCACCTTCCAATGCCCAAGTATCCTCCTTAGGACTAAAGTGCTTCCATTGCATTTTTACCTAGGAAATGGCTCTATTTCGAAGTAATGTTTTTTTCCTATCCAAAATGCATAGAGGTTCTGCTTGGAACTCTCCTTTTGGTTCCATCTACACCATGTTTCAATCAATAATGTGAGTAGGATCATAAATATATTTTTCTAATAATGAAACATGAAAAACACTATGAATTTTTAAATTAGCAAGGAACGTCAGTTGGTATGCCACAGGTCCAATTCGATTTAAGACCTCGAATGGACCAAAAAACCTTGGTGCCAACTTGTAAAAATTATATAGCTTTAATGATATCCTTCTTTCTTTGACTTTAAGGTAGATATGTTCTCCAACATTAAATTCCTCATGCCATGTTTTCTAATCCGCATAATGTTTTTTCCGATCTTGTGCACTATTTAAATTCGGTTTCACCTTTTTGACCATTTGTTCCATTCCTTTGAGCATTTCTGGTCCAACCATTATTAGGTCAACCGAATTATCCCAACTAATCGAAGTTGTTCATTTCTTTCCATATAAAATTTCAAGGTGACTCAGTTTTTCCGACACTTAATAATTGTTATTGTATGTGAATTCAATGAAGTGTCGGTACTCTTCCCACTTAGTTGTTTTATTTCTTACATACATTCGTAACACATATTTGATAATATTATTTTTAGGTTATGTTTGTCCATCTGTTTGCAAATGATAACTTGTATTGAAATTCAAATTTGTTCCGAGACCTGCAAACAATTCTTTCCAGAAATTTGATTTAAATTTGACATCTCTATCTGAAATCACCATTTTAGGAGTTCCATACAATCTAAATTTATATTTCATAAAAAATAAGTGATATTAATAGCTTTATAAATATATTTCACAAATATGATGTTAGAAGACTTACTCAATTTATCAACTACTACCATGATTGAATCATTTTGTCTTTGAGTTTTTGACAAACCTGTAATGAAATCCATAAAATTAATTTCCCACTTCCATTCATAGATAAAGGTTGTAATAACCCTACTCGATGTTGATGTTCATCTTTTACTTGTTGAAAATGTAAGCATTTAGATAAGTAGTCAATTGTTTTAGATTTCATATTAGGCCAAAGAAATTGTTTTCTCAAGGATGTTATCATTTTCTGATATCCAAGATGACTAGAATAAGGATTTTTATGAAACTCATTTAGGATTATAAAGTTTAAATCAACAAATTGAGGTACATATATTCTATTTCAGAACTTTAATATTCCATTTCTTGTTGATACTGTAATTTGTACCATCTAATTTTCCTTCATTTTTCAACAATTGTTCTATTTTTTTAATGTATTCTTCATCATTTTTTCTTATAGATTTAATTTTGTCCTTGATATCGCTTTCGATTTTCTAATAATAATTTCATATATTTCATTAGTTCTATGATTAAGTGCATCTGCTACTTTATTCTCCTTCCCTTTGATATGTTGAACTTCAAAATCAAACTTGCTTAAGAAGGCTAACCACCTTGCTTGTCGTGCATTGAGATCTTGTTGACTAAATAGATGTTTCACACCATTGTTTTTTGATTAATTGGGTTGGTTTTCATTGATATCAACCCTTGAAGAAAGTTTGGTCGTGAATTATGGTAGCACAAAGGTTTGGGTAATGGACCCAAGTTTTTTTGATGGATAATGGCATGAGTTTTCAAATATTTGTAGGTAATACTACTCTAGATGGATAGTACATGTCATGCCATTTCTGGTGGTATGTGGAACTTCACATAACTCCTCACGGTTAGAGATTTATGGCCATGTGAATTTGGAGAACCCTCATGAGTCATCTAGAAGCCCCAAAAGGACAAAGTAGTCAAAGTATTTGCAAAATAAATTATTTAAATAATAAATTTAATGGAGAACTTCCTAAAATAAGGAAAGTGAGATTCTACATGAAAGTATAAATAAGAGGCAAGGCTCTCTCATTTAATCACACTTGAACCTATTCAATATCAATGGATATCTATTTTGTGAAAGGTTATTTGGGCAGGTATTATTCATAGAGAAAAATGCCGCAGGAAAAGTGCAGCAGGAAAAGTGAGGCAGAAAAAATGTGGCAGAAAAAATGTGGCAGAAAAATAGTGGAAGAAAAAGTGCGACAGAAAAATCACAGAAAAAAAAGTGCGACAAAAAAATCGCAAAAGAAAAAGTGTGGAAGAAAGAGTGCAGCAGAAAATGTGCGGCAGAAAAAGTGCGACAGAAAAATCATGGAAACAACATGGTTGGGGTCTATTTATGAGAGATATGGCACATCTTGTTTGAGGTATGTTTTGTGAGCTAGGGTTTATCTCTTGWGATGGTATTGGATGTTCAATATTCCTGCATATATCAGATTTGTTGAGGGATATAGCTGGTATTTTSTTGTTGGTATTTRRCATATGGGTATTGGTCTTTTGGTTGTGATGTGTTGTTGAAGTTTTTGGTTTAGYTTGAGGCTACATGACAGTGAGGTTGTGGCACATGGTTTCATGTAAGGGTTTATGGTATTTGGTTTATGGATAGAGTGATGAATTGTTAGATAACTTTTGATGGTTATATTGGTGTATATCTTTGGTATAATGTTGAGGTACATGTTGGGTACATGGTTGAGACAAGTAGTTCATGAGTTGTCACATACAAAAGGTGTATAGTTGATGCGTTGGAACATACAGGAGGTGTTAGTTGATGAGTTGGAAAATACATGAGTCTTTTATTTGATGATATTGGTACATCTTGACGAGTCAAGGTTGATGCATGGTACATGTTGGTTCAGGTTATTGGTACATGTTGTTTTGTATAGGTTGATTGGTATAGGTTTTTACAAGTTATTCGTACAGGTTGACAGTGACAATGGTTGATTCAGTGACAATCAAATGTTTTCTAAATTTGGCATTTATATTTCAGGGCAGTTGGACGGGGAAAGGAATGGTGGTTGTAGCCACCTTCTATTTGTATCCAAAGAAACTAGGGGGTTGTAGCCACCTTTTGTTTGTAGCTAAAGAAATTAGGGGGTTGTATCCAGATAATTGGGGAGTTAGAGCTTCCCTCAAGTTGTAGGTTGAGAAACTAGGGGGTTGGAGCTTCTTTCCAGTTGCAGCTGGAAAACAAAGGAATTTGGTGCTTCCAATGAATGTAATTCTTCAAGACATATAAGAAAAAGAATTATGTGGTTTTTTCCCGCTTTGGGTTTCCACATAAAAACACTGGTGTACTTTGTATGTGTATGATTTCTCATTTGTTCATTGTTTATTTACTTTGCAATTATTGGATGATAATGCTACACTAATATAACACTTGCATTATATGGTTAAAAATGATTAAATTTTTCTATTATTGATTCACCCCCCCTCTCAATAATCCTACAATTGGTATTAGAGTTGGTTCCTTCAAGAAACAGTTTAGCCACTAGAAGGAGATCATTGATTACTCTGAGAATGGAGTACCAATGTTTAATGGTCATAATGGTTTTAAGTATGATATGTGGAGCAGAAGGACATAATTATTTTCACAGGAACATGGACATTATATTTGGCTATCAGGTCTTACAAGATATGATAGTTCAAAAAGGGCAAAGACTACAACTAAGAAAGAATTGAAGAAGAATAGCAAAATAACAATGGATTTCATCTCGGAAGGATTACCTAATCCGGTAAATGTTCATCAACCAAATAATTTTGGGATAAATTACATGATATATTCTTCACCCATCGCAAATTCAGAAAATGCCAAAGAAGATGTAGATATAGATCAAGAAGAATTATGCTCACCATGTCAAATAGATTCAAAAGATGAAGATTATATAATCACCAGATAATTGATTAGTGCTTTAGATGAACTAAGATAAGAAAACAAGTTACTCAAGAAATAATTTATGAAACAAAAGGAAAGTGTTCATATTTTTTAAGAAGCCAAAAAGGTCATTGAGAACTTAAGAACTTAGCTAGAAGAAGCCAGAAATATCAAAAAAAATCTTGAATATCAAAAGTAGTATTTGGAATCCAACATAGAAGCACATAAGGAAGAAGAAGAAATGAGAGAGAAGATATTGACAGATCATATTAAGGAAAGAACTAACGATCTAAACCAGCTTGAGGCAGATTTTGGTCAAGAAGAGAAAGGACTTGAAAAAGAAATAAGCACATTAAAAATTCATCTTGAAGAAGTGAAAATAATTGAAGAAGTCTTGAAGTCTCAGATAATGAAGAAAGAAGAAGCGGTTGAGAAGCTTGAAGAAGAAGTTGTCACATTGAGAAGTAAAATCGTCAAGCTCAACAAGATGATTGAAGAGACAGAAACATCCACATCAGTTATAGAGAATGAAGAGAAGCACTCTTGGTTGCTAGAAAAGATGAATGAATAAAATAGAAAGAGTTATGCATAACTACTCAGAGGAAGGAATCATGGTGTTGACGGGCGAAATTGATCGTCTGTCAACTAGGAGAGTGGATTCGGTCCGGGGTTGTCTAATTAACCCAAGTCGTTTGGGATAACCCACCCTGATGGGTTTAGCAGATCCGTTATCCGATCTAAGTCCTAGGGAAACAAAAAAAAAACTACTCTAAATTAACTAATCTAAATGAAAAATCACAATTAAAACAAACTAATAAACAAATCTAAACTATTATATATACAATCTATTATCTAATACCATAATAACTCTACGAAATTAAATATCTAACTACTAACAAAATTAAATCTTAATCACAAATGTACAATATTTACAAATTATAGATTTAAATGAAAACCTGCAAAATTCATTGGTAATATGTCCTAAGACAACGAAACTATTGTTTTTTTATTTTTTTTTATTTTATGAAAAAGAAATAAATTAAGAACTATCTAAACTAAGCAACTAAAATAATAACTCTAACTACAAATCTAAACTATTCATATATCTACTTAAATAACACTAATAAGCTAACCTGTAATAACGTTTTCCAATTTGTCCTGTGTAAAGAATCCAGTTCAGTTGTTTGATGGGAGGAAACCCGCATCAATCCTCTACCAGCCTCTAGTAAACAGTAAGCAACAATGCTCTTTTGAATATTGATAACAGAACAAACAAGACATAAAAATTACAGCAATCTTATAATTTACAAATCATAACATTTAGATAAATCTGCGTGCAAGGATTTGTACAAAATGATCCAATTAATGAAGAAGAGAAATATGTGATTCATTAACTGAAACAAAGTAATTGTTGTATTTTTAAATAATAAAAGAGATCAGATATGGATAACACATTAATCAAGTCACATCAACCTGCAATAGATTACGATAGCTAAAGTAGTCTATAATCAACTGCAAAATAATATGAATAAAACTTGAAACAAAAGTTTGATATATTGAAAGTGAAAGCTGTTACAAGACATCAACTTTCATCTCAGTCTGTATCATAAATCCATAGTCTGGTTCTTGCACATTCAGGATGATGGGTTTATTACAAAAAATTGGCAAGTATTTAAAGACCTCCCACAGGGTAAAACATCCCTGTGGAAATTATCAAAACTGTTTACAGAAAATCTGAAGATAATCTCCCAAGTTTCTAATTCTCGCTAACAACCTAAGATAAAACCAAATCCAAAATATCTCCTAAATTGTCACATCATGCCCAATAGCTCATGGTAAATTCGTATGCACCTAAAAGAGGACAAAAATAGACAAGATTAGAGGATATCTTATTGATAAAATTGATAAAAATCTAATTTCTAAGACTAGCTAGAGAATCTTGCGATTCTGTAGCTGGTCTAAATTTAACACAGAATCGTTTTAAAATCAATTCAAAACTCAAAGAATTAAATTCAAACTACTAAACAAATATCTAATTGCTAGATTTGAAAACAAAAGAATCATTCAAATCAAAGACTATTATGCTAATTCGAGAGCAGACAAGATTATGATCAATTGAATGATTACAGAGACAGACATACTTTGTTCAATTTGTTATCACAATTTCGGGTAAACATAATTGTGTTGGATAACTCAACAACAATGAAATCGTTTTCATGGACCAATTGAAATCAACACTAATAGTTTAAGTTGATTCAGTTATCAACAAGATCATTTTTGAATCCAAACGAAATCAACGTGATCGTTTTCCAAATGAATAGGACTATATTAAACAAATACAAATGATCATGCTAATCGTAAATTAAATCAAAACTTGTATGTAAATTGATATCGTAATTGAATTAATCGGTTGATAACAGGGTATGTGGGATTTGTCAAATGTTTGTTATTGCCAATTGGAGGCAAACAAAATCGATTAACAGTCAACAAAATCATCCTTTGAATCAATTTCAAAATGAACTATTAGCCAAGTTTTCATACGAATTCAACAGAGACAAAATCGTTTTTGAAAATCAAAACCAACAGAGCAGCATCAAACCTATTTTTCAATATCAATCTAGCTCAATACAAGCAATTGTGCTAACTCAAGACACACAACAATCATATTAAAACAAGAACGAATCGAAACAGTTTGGATTTGACACAATCGTTAAAACTCAACACGGCTCCCTATTATAGCAAGTAGATCTTTTGCATAGGTCAAAGATAATCAAAATCCAAATGCGCATACTGATTCAATGCATAACAAAGTCTTTTTGGTAAATCGAAATCAACAAAGTCATTTTGAGTTTATTAGATTACATCGTATTTATCAAACGAATCCCTAATAATGATACATTACACTCATAAAAGATCATACCAATCCAAAGACCATGAAATCGTTCCAAAATCAAACCATAAGAACTAAATCAGAACCGATAGAATCCAACCACAACGAAATCATACCAAATCAAAACATAGTCATGCTCTGATTTTAGCACAAAAATCTCTTATACAGGTCAGATGTAATCAAAATCAAAACGAAAACAAACCCCATTGATCACATTAATCAAAACCAACAGAATTTTTCTAAGGGGAACCATACCAAGTCAAAACCAATCAATCACTTCTACTAAACTGGGCACGACAAAATCTCATAACTAAATCATAACTACATTTGATTTTAGCAGAAAGAATCTACTGTAAGGATCCACAACATAACCGTTTTTGATAATCAAACTATGACAGGATCATTTCGAATAATGAACAGAGCTAATCGAAACCCAAAACCAAATTCATTATATTAATCCAAGCAATTCATAAAACGAAATTGATATTAAAATTCATACTTGTATAAGCAGAAAACAACTCGGTCATGATAATTTGGAATTGACGAACGTTGTTGCCGATTTGACATTCCTAAAGATGATCGAACCAGTGGTTTTCTGTTTCATGTCATTAGCATGAAGTTTGTCCCTTTCTCTTGACAGCAATGTAACTTGGTTCTCTAAAGCTTTGATCTTCGATTGTAATAAGGGAACGTCGGCATAGTAGCGCTCTAACCACACATTGCATTGGATACATGGTGTATGTTTGGGCTTTGAAATTGTAGGCGAGGGTTTGTTTAAATCACTGAGGGTTTCATTATGGAGCTTGATTCCTGGGTAGTTAGGATTGTTCGTTAGGCATGGGGGAAAATTAGAAACATAATAATAGGGTGGCTCAGAGCATATGCCTTGAGAATAAGTGTATTCACTAGATGGGAAGCGCTCGATATCGGAGTCTGAGTCCTCGCTCAGAACTATGGTTTTTTGATCGACGTTTGGCTTAGGTTTATTCTAGGCAAGTCTCGATATCAATCGAGCATTCCTTTTACCTTTGTTGTCGACAGTAGAATAACCCTTAACTTTCTTACTAACAGGCTTCTTAACAACCTCAACCTTGTCTGTTATGATGTCGGGTAGGTCGATGTCAGGGCAGACCGAGGGTTTGGGAGAGGGTAGAAGGACATGGAATGGCACAGGTGGCCCGACCATAGTTTCACTGACCACAGATTTGTCGATTTGGACAGACTTTGAATCAACAAAGCCATTTCGAGAGAGAAAGGCTTGCCAATTATCACCGTGAAGGTTTAAATGATCGGTGACGATGAGTCTAATCAATCCATGGTGAAACAAGCTGCTATCAGCCTTCTCGCGTTTGAACCTCTTAGCCATTTTGTAAAGACTACGCAGGAAGTAAAATGGCATGTTCAATGGATAGCCCATGAAATTCATTAACAATCAAAGGTGATAAAGAAAAACCAATCCATACCGACCTTTACAGGTCACAAATTTTTTAACCATTATCAAAATATCGTGCCACCTAGGTTTAAGTGTGGAAATAGGCATACCTTTGTCACAGGATGTAACCTTTCATGATATAAACAGTAAATTCCACGACACTTCATCAACTTTAGAGTTTTTAAACCGTCGTTGGCCTGTGGCTGCTAGTCCTGTGGCAAAGATTATGAATTCTTCATTGAGTTCAAGATGAATGTCACCTACTTAAGCCCTACACCCATCAAAGGTAACGGATAATTGTTGTGCAACCGTGAGGTTGAAGCCCTCGAACCTCTGTATAAACACCAACCAACCATTGTTCTCTAAATCCTTACGGGCGTTATCAAAGAGTAACAGAGCTTGACTACCATTCGGCTCAATACGGACCACCGGTGCCATTGAGCGGAGCACACGGTGAGCAGGGTGCAGTGTTTAGGGTTTGAACATAGTAAGCGCAGGGGTATAATGCTCACAGGCTTACCCCAAAACACCAGGAGTGACACGGGATAGGAGGAAACATTTATGATAGAACGTGCGAAGGTGGTGGAGCTATTTTGGGCCATGCAGAATAGTGATACCCACAGTACAACCACCGACGCTTATAACTATTCAAGTGACCATGCATATGTGTTAAAAACTATGCTATTCAATCAACCAATGGATATATGGTAAGTGGACCAAACATTTGCGTGATCAAAGTTTTACCATAGTCTTAAAACCAAACAAATGAATCGAAACCAATACCAAGGGTTTGATTATGTGACATGTGTTGTATGGAACGATTTATACCAAGAGTTTAACCATAACAACAATTTGTTTTCATGAAACCAATGATTCAAATGAACATATAAATCCAATCTTCAATGCATCACAAACTCAATCACTCATAAAAAAAAATTATATAATCAATCAACGAATTCCAAATGAGTACAAATCAAGGGGTCTTGCCAACTATATAACGATAAGTAAATTGGAAGGGCATATCAACAAGAAAGATCGCAACAATTCAGTGAAGATTTTTAATGTGACTTTGAAAACCAAGTTTTCACGCTTGCAGTCATGAAAACAAGAACAAAGGTAAGTGTACACATGGCACAAAAATAATAATGTCGTTTTAATGAAGGATTGCAACGAAAATCAAGGTTTGCAAAACATTGGTGTGGGCATCTTATAAGGACAGTAGAAAAAATGTGAATTGGTTGCCAACAATGGCCACACACTGGTAGAAGTAGTTATCTCTGCCAAAAGAACAAATTCAAATTGCGATAATGAGAAAAATTCTAACTCAAAAATAACAACCAGAAAATCGTGTAAACATCATCATTAACCACATATTCCAGCAGAGTTTAAAGGATGAAAATTGATAGCAGTCTTAAGACAAGCGAGTTGCGATATTAAAGATAAAATCTCCAATACTGTTGACAGAGCCACTGCTGCCAGCAGGCATCCATAGCCTCGACAGGGTTTCCATTTAACCCACTCTGACATATGTATCCTGCCAAGAAGTTCCAGATCAAAATAAAGGACATTTTAAGGTTAAGAGGTTTCTTATTTACAAATTTTCATATACCCGACATTGCTTCACTACCAACGGGCCTGTTCAGTACCCTGGCGAAGTTTTCTTGGCACCATGCATGCATTTACCTATTGCCAACAGACATGTTCAGCATCCTGGCGGGTTTACAGGCACTTCCCACAACTCTATTAATGATTTATTTTGTTTTATATAGTTGAGCGGGGTGACGCTGAAAATTATGATATTTTGACATATTTTTTTCATACCTCAGCAGAATTTTTTAGAATTGTCCTTTATTAAGATCCAGAGATGTTTCATTTACAGAACCAACTTTCTAAGGTAGCGAGACATCTTCTGAGTCATTCCTTTAAGGAATATGGACAACATAAAAAGATAATGGATGATCGCAACAAGCTTATGTTAGAGATTGAAATCAATTAACTTCTTTCAAACGACAAACTTTTGCCAATCACAGATGTAAATTTTGGAAGTATACAATTGATGTTTATACAATTTTCTTAGCAGTCATTCCAGTGAAGGAATTTTTCTGTTTTCTTCGTCTGAATAGTTAAGTATGCAGGTATGTGTATTTCCAAAAACACAAACTGATACACTCAAAGGAGAAATCAAAAACAGAAAAGCAAAAGAAAAAGAAAAGAAAAGAAAAATATGTACATAATGTACAAGGGTTGTCATCAAGCAAAGTATATTTTCAGGGCTTGGCCATTCATCGGATAAGTGTCAGGTTGTCCCTCTAGATTTTGCAATCGGAAAGAACTGGGACCCAACTTCTCAGCAATTAAAAATGGTCCAAGCCATAAGTTTTGAAATTTCGTGTGCTCTCCCTTTCCCTCATGCGGTTTGTCCCACTTCAAGACGAGGTCACCTACTTTGAAATTCCTATCAGAAGTAGAGTTAGAATCGAACCAGCTTTTGACCAATAGTTGATGCTGATCTAACTTACGTTTAGCTTGGGCTCTTAATTCGGTTTTCTAAAGGGGGACAATCTTCTTCTTGAATTTTCTGTGATAACTGTAATGAAGGAAGAAGGATGTGTGGTGGCAGAATTGCTTCTCTGCCATAAACGAGAAAAAAGTGGGAGTTAGCTATAGCATCTTTTGGCGTTACCCTATCATCCCACAGGGCGTTTAACAGTGCATTGTGCCAATTTTTGTGATTTTCATCCACCGTTCTCTTGATGATTTTAATAAAGTTCTTATTTGTTGATTCTGCCAATCCGTTTCCCTGAGGGTAATAGTTAGAAAAATACTTCAATTTAATTCATTTTTCCAAAGAGAACCCACTCATATCAAGAGAGGAAAAGTAAGAAGCGTTTTCGTATACTAAACAGTCGGGAATACCAAAACGAGTGATAATATTCGAATTTAGAAAGGCAATTACCTGACTGGTGTTGACAGTTCTTAACGCGACAGCTTCAGACCAACGAGTAAAGTAGTCCGTTGCTGTTATGATGAAATTATGCTGTTGTGAAGATGGAGGGTTGATTGGACCTATGATATCAAGGCCCCACTACTGAAAAGGAGAATCTACTGAAATAGGTTGCAAAGGAAAAGCTGGTTTCTGTAACCGCCCTGCTGCTTTTTGACAAATGGTACACTTACGACACAAGGCATGGGCATCTCTAAAAAGAGTGGGCCAGTAATAACCGGCTCTTAAAACCTTATGGGCAGTGGTGTCACCACAAAAATGACCACCAACTTCCCCTGCATGCAACTCTAGAAAGACTTTTTCTGCTTTGTCCTTCTCAAGACAACGCATCAATACACCATCGAAACTTTGACGAAACAGAACGCCATTAACCAAATGAAAGGAGGCATACTTTAATCTCAATGCTCTTCTTTTAGTGGGATCCAGGTGACGGGGGGCTGACCCATGTTCAAGATAGAATCTTATATCATCATACCAAGGACTGACAGAGTTTTGTGTACAACAGATTGCATTTTGATCGTGTTGTCCTAAGTTTGATGTATCACTTTGTTCTTGTTGTCCTGTTGTTGAATCAGCAACTAACTTGCATAACTCTTGGCCTCTCACTATTTGAGCTGGGGTAATTTCTATGTCATACTCCTCCAAGGAGGTGACCCAGTTAGCCCTCTTTTCACCTAGTTCTTTCTACACTAATAGGTTCCTTACGGCTGGGTAAGGGACAATAATCTTCGTCCTAGACTTCAATAGATAAGACTGGAAATGCTTGACTTCTTTGAAAACAACGTAGGCTTGCTGATCTACCGCTAGATAATTAAGTTCAATGCCTTTGAAAGCAGAGCTCATAAAGGCAATGGGTACTTCATTGTTTTCGACGTTCTTTTGAGTTAGGACGACGGCATAGGAATGGTCTGAAGAAAAACTATAGAGTGTAAAGTCTTGAGAAAAATCGGGGCTCATGAGAGAAGGAGCGTCTATTATGGCCTTCTTTATTGCATTAAAAGCTTGATTTTCTAGGGGTCCCCAGTGATATTAGGTGTCTTTCTTAATTAAATTTTGTAAAGGCTTGACCATTTCAGAGAAGTTGGGGACAAATCTCCTCACGAAGTTAATCTGGACTAAGAAAGACTGCATAGATTTTTTGGATGTAGGAGGGGGAAGTTTCACGATGACTTGAGTCCTTTCGGGGTCGATAATCATCCCTTCACTTGACACAATAAATCCCAAGAGTTTACCCTGTTCTACTGCAAAGATGGATTTTTTAGGATTCCAGGAGATGTCGTATTTACGACATCGTTGTAGAACGGCTCGTAAGTGAGCTAGATGATCGGTTTTGTTTTTAGAGAATACGGTAACATAATCTAAGTAAAATACGACGGACTAATTGATTAGGCCTCGGAAAGCAATGTCCATTGCTCTCTGGAAAGTGGCACCGGCATTAATCAATCCAAAGGGAATTTTTTGATAAGCGTAAGTGCCCCATGGGGTGCGGAAGGTAGTTTTAAGTTGGTCTGGAGGAGACATCAGGACTTGGTTGTACCCCGAGAAACCATCCAGTAAGGATAGCCTCTCAAAACCAGATACCTGTTGAAGGATCTGTTCCATGGGTGGGACAGGATAGTTGTCTTTATCAGACGCTCTATTAAGGTTTCAGAAATCGACGCAAAGTCAGATTTCCCCACTTCTCTTCCGGACAGGGACAAGGTTTGACACCCATTGAGTGTGCCTAACTAGAAAAATTATCTTAGCATTTAGGAGCTTATTCAATTCTTTTTTAACGGTCGGTTTGAGCTTAGGGTGCATTTTTCTCAATTTCTGTTGAAAGGGTAAGGTTTGGGATTTCATAGGAATGACATGTTGTATGATGTTAGGGTCAAAATTTTTAAGTTCATCATACGTCCATGCAAAGACATATTTAAATTCTTTGAACAATTTAATAAATGCAACTTTTTCTAGTTGAGAACACCCCAACCCTAAATTAATGCACTACGGATTGTCATTAGTTCCTAAGTTTACTTTTTCATATGATAATGAGGAACTATTGGTTTTACAGTTGACCATTTTTTTGAATTTATCTTGAAGATCGTAAAATTTATCTAATCTAACTACAGATTTAGGGATCGAATTTACCATGTCCGATGATGATTCAGGAGTTCTCAGATCTGGTATTACCGTGAAATCACGCAAATTGTCATCGTGTGTGCATTCGTCTATCACCGCGCCTTGAAAAATTTCTTCCATATGAAAAAATCTAATAATCTACTGATCGTCGTCGAAGACTCTCCAGTTCGTGATGTTGTCGAGAACGGATGGCCAGAACAACAGTTCGACGGAGAATGCGTCTGGGGACAAGCTTTCTGCAGGAAAAAGTTTGGAAGCTATGTTAGCTAATAGATCTGCTTCAGCGTTATTCAATCTAGGAATACAATTTATATTGAAAGCAACAAACTTATTCATTAAATTCCATACCTCGGATTGGTAGCTTTTAAGATGCGGATAAAGACAGTGGATAGAATATCTTACCTGTCTAACCACGATTTAAGAATCACCAAAGACAGCCAAGTTTTGAATGTTCATATCTAAAGCTTTTCTGAGACCTTGCAGTAAAGCCTCATATTCTGTAGTGTTATTAGTACATTCAAATTCCAGCCTACATGCAATCAATGTTTTGTTACCTGCCGAATCGATGATAACGCAACCTACACCAGATCCTTCTTTGTACTTTGACCCGTCAAAATAAAGAGACCAAATTTGATTTCCATCGGGTACATGAGACCGTTGCGTAGAAGTTGTTGGCTGTATGTATGCTATAATCTCGGACTGTTGTTCTAGATTTGTGATAGTTGAAGCCTCGTCCATGAAATTCTCGAAAAAGGTATCCATCCCTTGTACTTTGGGTGAATCAGTAGAAGGTGTAAATGGTTTGTTGGGATCGTTCAAATCTGTGACTATGAACTTAAGGTAGCGTTCACGATTTAACTTGATCTTGTTGGGCTTGCCGTTCTCTGGAAGCCATAGGTGAGACCAATCTGTCATGAAATAACCGTGTAGTTTCTCCGACCAGTCCCTACTTAAAAACAGACCATACACTTCTGGAATATCCACAACAATAATATCAATGACTTGATGAACCTTGGGGTTAGACGATAATCTTATAAACACATTTTTTAGTTCGCCTATAACTTTAACATTGGTTCGATCAAGTTGTATGATTTTTAAGGTGGAGGGTTCAACTTAAGCGTTAATCTTTTGGCATACATACCATGGCATCACATTGGATGACGCTCCTGAGTCTACCATACAATTGTGCACGTTTCTATTAAAGATTTTGAAAGTTAACAAAAATGGAGGTATATTTTTGCGAGTACTAAGGGTGGTAGTTTGTGGCTTTTTACTCACAGTTTATAAAGCTACATTATTTACATTATTTACATTATTCCCATGAAGTCTTCCTTTATCTTGAGGATCGGGATTATTCTTTGTGGAAGTATTCTGGGGAACTTTGTTCTGCACAACCTTGCTACTGCTTGGATTACCATTTTTTCCATTCTCTAAGATATTCTGTAACATTTTTTGTAGCAGAAATGGAAATTTCAATAACTCATAAACATAAATGTTAGCTCTCAACTTTTTAAGATCTTCAACTACATCATAATCTAAGTTGGGGTTCACATTACTCTGTTTAGTCTCAGCTTTTTTAGATTGCTTTGGGGGGGAAGTCGTATTGTTTTCAGAAGAAGGTTTGTTTGTGGTCTTACTCCTGGTGTTATAAGGATGAACCGTCTCGAAGTTAGCTTGAAAGATGTTATCTGAGAAGTGTCCAAAAATGTTTGGAGAATACTCTTCTTCTTGAACTGTCTCTTGTTCAACTACCTCCTCATGAATCTCAGGAGGCATCAAGTTATCCTAGGCTTCTAGAATTGTTTGAAGGGCGTATTGCAGACTTTCTAGATTAAGGCCCTCAGTGGTTGGATTAGGTTGATTGGTAAGAAAATGCTTCCAGAACGGGGGCTTGTAAGGTCCTTTTCTTGAGGAAGCTTCTTCGGTCGTCTTTTTCAAGTCTATAACTTGATTTGACAGTTTTTGAACAACTTTAGTTAAGTTTTCTAAATCCGATCTTTCAGGTTGTGCTTTAATTTGAGTAGGTCTAGGGAGGATTTCAATCTTCTTTTTGGAAGAAGAACTAGTCTTTATTTCATTGCTAGTAGAGTCTTTAAGACTAAGTATGTATTTTTCAATCTGGCTGGCCTCCTCGAAGGCTTCTAACAACGTGGCTTTCTTAGATCGTTTAACCCAAATAGCTATACTTTGATGGAAAGATTTAGTATAGTATGATATTATGAGATTCTCGGCAGGCATGGAATCCACAGGAATTCAGTTTTTAAGTGTTAAGAATCTTTGATTGAAGTCTTTACCTTTCTCTTTAGGGTTCATTCTTAAGTTAGAAAGATCCATGACTAAGACCTCTGGAGGCTTACCATCTCCTAACTTTTCCAAAAAGCATGACTCAAACTTTTCCCAAGACACGATAGTATGGGGTTGCTGGGCAAAGTACCAAGTGGATGCATTGCCCTCGAAAGTATAGGGGAACAACCTACAAACTACGTTTTCATGTTCGACATTGCGGAGTCTTATGGCTAACATAAACTTTTTAATGTGATCTTCAGCGATCTTCTTTGAGTCAGGATCAAACTTGGGAAGCCATTTCTCCGGATGTTTAGGTAAGGGATGCTGAGATCCAGGTACAACTACGACATCCTGGTCGAGCCAAGGTCTAGTAGGGTTTTTCTAGTTGGCCATTGGTGTAGTGGGTGTGGAAGGCTAAGAAGGGGAACTGCCTTCATGAGAAGAGTCTTCTCCAGAAGAAGAAGGGGATGATGGAGGTGGTGAGGGAGGTATTCTAGATCCTCCTACAACAGGAGTGAGGATTGGATCTGTAGGGTTCACAGTGAGATTAGTGCCTCCGAGTTGTTCTCTAATATCATATAAATCTAAAGGTTGGTCCAACGGTCGATTTGGTTGCCTCAAATGGGCTAAGGCACTATGAGTTCTTATGAGATATTGGCGGACAATCTCTTGTATGTCACCACCTGTAGGATTTGGGGTTGTTGGCTCAACTGTGATCCGTGGATCATCGTTTGATGTGGTTGTTGTTTGAGGGGGAATTTTATCATTCAAATGACTTCTTGTCACTATAGGTGAGCGATTAGGTGGTGGAGGAGTCTTACGACTACCTCATGCCATTAATCAATTTCAGGCCCTCCTTCTAGCGCCATTTGTTGACGGGCAAAATTGATTGTCCGTCCACAGGGAGAGTGGATCCGTTCCGGGGTTGTCTAGATAACCCAAGTTGTTTGGGATAACCCACCCTGATGGGTTTAGTGGCTCTGTTAGCCGATCTAAGTCCTAAGGAAACAAAAAGAAAACTACTCTAAATTAACTAATCTAAATGAAAAATCACAATTAAAACAAACTAATAAACAAATCTAAACTATTATATATACAATCTACTATCTAATACTATAATAACTCTACGAAATTAAATATCTAACTACCAACAGAATTAAATCTTAATCACAAATGTACAATATTTACAAATTACAGACTTAAATGAAAACCTGCAAAATTCATTGGTAATCTGTCCTAAGACAGCGAATCTATTGTTTTTTTATTTTTTTTATTTTATGAAAAAGAAATAAACTAAGAACTATCTAAACTAAGCAACTAAAATAATAACTCTAACTAAAAATCTAAACTATTCATATATCTACTTAAATAACACCAATAAGCTAACCTGTAATAAAGCTTTCCAATTTGTCATGTGTAAAGAATCTAGTTCAGTTGTTCGATGGGAGGAAACCCGCATCAATCCTCTGCCAGCCTCTAGTAAACAGTAAGTAGCAATTCTCTTTTGAATATTGATAACAGAACAAACAAGACATAAAAATTACAACAATCTTATAATTTACAAATCATAACATTTAAATAAATCTGCGTGCAAGGATTTGTACAAAATGATCCAATTAATGAAGAAGAGAAATATGTGATTCATTAACTGAAACAAAGTAATTGTTGTATTTTTAAATAATAAAAGAGATCAGATATGGATAACACATTAATGAAGTCACATTAATCCAGTCACATCAACCTGCAATAGATTACGATAGCTAAAGTAGTCTATAATCAACTGCAAAATGATATGAATAAAACTTGAAACAAAAGTTTGATATATTGAAAGCGAAAGTTGTTACAAGACATCAACTTTCATCTCAGTCTGTATCATAAATCCATAGTCTGGTTCTCCCACATTGAGGATGATGGGTTTATTACAAAATATTGACAAGTATTTAAAGACCTCCCAGAGGGTAAAACATCCCTATGGGAATTATCAAAACTGTTTACAGAAAATCTGAAGATAATCTCCCAAGTTTCTAACTCTGGCTAACAACCTAAGATAAAACCAAATCCAAAATATCTCCTAAACTGTCACATCATGCCCAATATCTCATGGTAAATTCGTATGCACCTGAAAGAGGACAAAAATAGACAAGATTAGAGGATATCTTATTGATAAAATTGATAAAAATCTAATTTCTAAGACTAGCTAGAGAATCTTGTGATTCTGTAGCTGGTCTAAATTTAACACAAAATTGTTTTAAAATCAATTCAAAACTCAAAGAATTAAATTCAAACTACTAAACAAATATCTAATTGATATTTGAAAACAAAAGAATCATTCAAATCAAAGACTGTTATGCTAATTCGAGAGCAGACAAGATTATGATCAATCGAATGATTACAGAGAGAGACGTACTCTGTTCAATCTGTTATCACAATTTTGGGTAAACATAATCGTGTTGGATAACTCAACAGTAATGAAATCATTTTCATGGCCCAATTGAAATGAACAACAATAGTTTATGTTGATTCACTTATCAACAAGATCATTTTCAAATCCAAACTAAATCAATAGGATCGTTTTCCAAATGAATAGGACTATGTTAAACAAATACAAACGATCATGCTAATCGTAAATTAAATCAAAACTCATATGTAAATTGATATCGTAATTGAATTAATCAGTTAATAAAAGGGTATGTGGGATTTGTCAAACGTTTGTTATTGCCAATTGGAGGCAGACAAAATCGATTAACAGTCAATGAAATCATCCTTTGAATCAATTTCAAAATGAACTATTAGCCGAGCTTTCATATGAATTCAATAGAGACAAAATCGTTTTTGAAAATCAAAACCAACAGAGCAGCATCAAACCTATTTTTCGATATCAATCTAGCTCAATACAGGCAATTGTGCTAACTCAAGACACGCAACAATCATATCAAAACAAGAACGAATCGAAACGATTTGGATTTGACACAATCGTTAAAAATCAACACGGCTCCCAATTATAGCAAGTAGATCTTTTGCATAGGCCAAAGATAATCAAAATCCAAACAAGCATAATGATTCAATGCAGAACAAAGTCATTTTGATAAATCGAAATCAACAGAGTCGTTTTGAGTTTTTTAGATTACATCATATTTATCAAACGAATCCCTAATAATGATACAATACACTCATAAAAGATCATACCAATCCAAATCCCATGAAATCGTTCCAAAATCAAACCATTAGAACTAAATCAGAGCCGATAGAATCCAACCACAACGAAATCATACCAAATGAAAACACAGTCGTGCTCTGATTTTAGCACAAAAATCTTTTATACAGGTCAGATGTAATCAAAATCAAAACGAAAACAAACCCCATTGATCACATTAATCCAAACCAACATAATTTTTCTAAGGGGAACCATACCAAGTCAAAACCAATCAATCGCTTCTACTAAACTGGGCACGACAAAATCTCATAACTAAATCATAACTACATTTGATTTTAGCAGAAAGAATCTACTATAAGGATCCACAACATAAATTTTTTTGATAATCAAACTATGATAGGATCATTTCGAATAATGAATAGAGCTAATTGAAACCCAAAACCGAATTCATTATATTAATCCAAGCAGTTCATAAAACGAAATTGATATTAAAATTCATACCTGGATAAGCAGAAAACAACTCAGCCATGATAATTTGGAATTGACAAAGGCTTTTGTCGATTCGACATTCCCAAAGACAATCGAACCAGTGGTTTTCTATTTCATGTCATTAGCTTGAAGTCTGTCCCTTTCTCTTGACAACACTATAACTTAGTTCTCTAAAGATTTGATCTTCGATTGTAATA
This sequence comes from Picea glauca, assembly GCA_000966675.3. Classification (NCBI taxonomy): domain Eukaryota; kingdom Viridiplantae; phylum Streptophyta; class Pinopsida; order Pinales; family Pinaceae; genus Picea; species Picea glauca. Next base: position 632,828 of record JZKD02S0020030.1, on the reverse strand, counting down.
AGGGAACATCGACATAGTAGAGCTCTAACCACACATTGCATTGGATAGATGGTGTCTGTTCGGGCTTCGAAATTGCAGGCGAGGGTTTGTTTAAATCACCAAGGATTTCATTATGAAGCTTGATTCCTGGGTAGTTAGGATTGTTCTTTAGGCATGGGGGAAAATTAGAAACATAATCATAGGGTGGCTCAGAGCATAGGCCTTGAGAATAAGGATACTCACTAGATAGGAATCGCTTGATATCGGAGTCTGAGTCCTCACTCAGAACTATGGGTTTTTGATCGACATTTGGCTTAGGTTTATTCCAGGAAAGCCTCGATATCAATCGAGCATTCTTTTTACCTTTGCTGTCGACAGTAGGATAACCCTTAACTTTCTTACTAACAGGCTTCTTAACAACCTCATCCTTGTCTATTATGATGTCAGGTAGGTCAATGTCAGGGAAGACTGAGGGTTTGGGAGAGGTTAGAAGGACATGGAATGGCACAGGTGGCCCGACCATAGTCTCACTAACCACATATTCATCGATTTGGACAGAATCTGAATCAACAAAGCCATTTCGAGAGAGAAAGGCTTGCCAATTATCGTCGTGAAGGTTTAAATGATGGATGACGATGAGTCTAATCAAGCCATGGTGAAACAAGCTTATATCAGCCTTCTCGTGTTTGAACCTTTTATCCATTTTGTAAAGTCTACGCAGGAAGTAAAATGGCATGTTCAATGGATAGCCCATGAAATTCATTAACAGTCGAAGGTGATAAAGAAAAACCAATCCATACCGACCTTCACAGGTCACAAATTGTTTAACCATTATCAAAATATCGTGCCACTTGGGTTTAAGTGTGGAAATAGGCATACCTTTGTCACAGGATGTAACCTTTCATGATACGAACAGTAAAGGCCACGGAACTTCATCAACTTTGGAGTTTGTAAACCATCGTTGGCCTGTGGCTGCTAGTCCTATGGCAGAGCTTATGAATTCTTCATTGAGTTCAAGCTGAATGTTACCTACTTTAGCCCTACACCCGTTAAAGGTAAGGGATAATTTTTGTGCAACCGTGAGGTTGAAGCCCTCGAACCTCTGTATAAACACTAGCCAACCATTGTTCTCTAAATCCTTACGGGCGTTATCAAAGAGTAACAGAGCTTGACTACCATTCGGCTCAATACGGACCACCGATTCCGTTGACCGGAGCACACAGTGAGCAGGGTGCAGTGGTTAGGGTTTGAACATAGTAAGCGTAGGGGTAGAATTCTCACAGTCTTACCCGAAAACACCAGGAGTGACCCGGGATAGGGGGAAACATTTATGACAGAATGTGCAAAGGTGGTGGAGCTATTTCGACCCATGCAGAACAGTGATACCCACAGTACAACCGTCGGCGCTTATAACTATTCAAATGACCATGCATATGTGTTAAAAACTATGCCATTCAATCAACCAATGGATATATGGTAAGTGGACCAAACGTTCGCGCGATCAAAATTTTACCATAGTTTTAAAACCAAATAAATGAATCGAAACCAATACCAAGGGTTTGATTATGTGACATGTGTTGTATGGAATGATTTATACCAAGAGTTTAACCATAACACCAATGTGTTTTCATGAAACCAGTGATTCAAATGAACATATAAATCCAATCGTCAATGCATCACCAACTCAATCACTCATAAAACGAAATTATATAATCAATCAACGAATGCCAAATGAGTACAGATCAAGGGGTTTTGCCAACTGCATAACGATAAGTAAATTGGAAGGGCATATCAACAAGAAAGATCGCAACAATTCAGTGACGATTTTTAATGTGACTTTGAAAACCAATTTTTCATGGTTGCAGTCATGAAAACAAGAACAAAGGTAAGTGTACACATGGCACAAAAATAATAATGTCGTTTTAATGAAGGATTGCGACGAAAATCAAGGTTTGCAAAACACTTGTGTGGGCAGCTTACAAGGACAGTAGAAAAAATGTGAATTGGATGCCAACACATGGTCAAACAGAATCTAGGAAAACTATTGAAGATACATCTTCAAGAAGACCATTCATGTTCAAGCAACAAAGAAGCTTCAATCATAACCATGATTAGTCAAGGTAAAAATTCAGAAGGACTACACCACAAATAAGATTATTCACTCCTAGGTATGCAAATTTATTTTATGGTCATTGTTTTTATTGTACTAACTTTGGACATAAGGTTGCATATTGTAGGGATTATAAAATAAATGTTCAAGCAATAAATGCCTATGTGGCCCCACGTAACATTGAATGTTACAAATGTCATAACTATGGGCACACAACTAGCGATTGTAGAAGTATGATCGATACTTCCATGAAAGAGAACACCGATATTAGATGTAATAAAGTGTAGAAAAAAAAAAGAATAGGTGAACAAAGACCAGGTCCCAGAGATCACAAGATTGGAAATAAAACGAGATGAAGAAAATTCTATAGAGAAAAATAAAGATGTCAGATATAGAAAGGTTTGGAAAACAACTGAAATAAAATAAGCACAAGTAAATAAGGAACAGGTTCAAGAGATTGTACTTTCGGGAATTGTAGTGAAAGATGAATCCACAAACAGAAAGAAAGAAGTCAAAGCTCAGAGAGATGATGAATCTACCAATGAATATGATGATGAATCTACCAATGAAGATGGTGATGAATACACATCAGAGCAAGAATTGTTCTGAGCCATCTTACTTAGAGACTCTCAGGTAATATGAATATTAGATAGGGGGATTATATGTGATATTTGTGACAGACCAAAGAACCATCCTTTGAGAAACTTGCAGAGTTTGAAAAGACAGATCCAGAGAATTCAGTTAGCAGAAGTAAAATTTGATGGATTAATAAAGACTTCATGATAGTATAGTGATAAATGGGTCAACATTATGAAAAGTTGTGCAAGTAGAGTCTTGGAAAGTATGGAAGATAACATGGATTCATAGATTGGTTGAAAGAGTGGTTCATAGACAAAGGAACATTATCATAATGGATGATAATTACATAGGAAATGGCTCGAACAATGCTAATGGATTCCCAATTGACATATAGTTTTTGGACACATGCAGTGCATACAACGGTTCACATTGAAAATAGAGTAATGTTTAGAAACAACATTGACAAAAATCCCTACGATATATGGAAAGGAAGAACAACAAATGTGAAGCACTTCAGAGTATTTGGAAGAAAATGTTACATCAAAAGAGAATACAAAAGAATAGGAAAGTTTGACTCTCGTGTGGACAAATGAGTACTTTTTGGTTACTCAAGTACAAGGAAAGAATACAAGTGTTACAATTTGAGGTTGAACAAATTTGTGGAAATCATCAATGTAACTATTGATGAAACAAGTGGACATGAATTAAATGAAGAAGAAAATGAATCAATGTAACAACTTTACGAAGAAGAAGCAAAAGATGGAGAATAATAGAAGGGGAAGATGAAGAGAATCAGACAGAAGTAGAAGAGGAAGTTCAACAAGTGCCTCCAAAGACACCTAGAAAACAAGTACAGAAGAATCATCCTTCATATTAGATTATTGGAAACAAAGATGCATGAGTTGAGAATAGAAGAAGAATCCATTCACCAGAACAAACACACGTAGCACTCTCATCTACGATTGAACCAAAATTTTTTGAAGAGGCCAGCAAGGATGAATTTTGGAATAAGGCCATGGATGAAGAATTGGATCAAATAGAGAATAATGACATTTGAGAATTTGTTCCAAGACCAAAGAATAAGAATGTGATTGGCATAAAGTGGGTATTCAAAAATAAATTGAATGAAGATGGAAATGTTACAAGGAACGAAGCTATATTGGTATGTAAAGGATACACACAGGTTGAAGGAATCGACTTTGAAGAGACATTTTCTCCAGTTGTCAGAATGGAAGCAATCTGATTGATCCTAGATTATGCATGCTCTAAGAATATTAAAGTTTATAATATGAATGTGAAATCATCTTTTATGAACGAGGAACTTGAAGAAGAAGTATGCATTAAACAACCAAAAGGATTTTAGTTGTCAGAGAATGTAGATTATGTGTGTAAATTGAAGAAGGCCTTGTATGGTAAAAAACAAGCACCTAAAGTATGGTACTCTAGACTAGATAAATATCTACAACAGGCAGGGTTCAAAAAATGAAGTGTAGACAACAACCTTTACATCAAGGTAACTCAAGATAGTATTTTATTAATTGAAGTTTATGTTGATGATATTATTTTTGGAAGTATCGATGACAGGTTAAGAAAAAAATTTGCAAAGGATATGAAGAATGAATTTAAAATTTCATTACTTGGAGAACTATCCTTCAGATACATCAAAGAAACCAAGGAATTTTTATTTCTCAAACTAAGTATATCAAAAAAATGCTAAAGAGGTTCAGAATGAAAGATTGAAGACCAGTTAAAACTCCTATGAAAACCAGTTGCAAGTTGAGAAAAGATGATCATTCATGGTCTACAAAATAGAGGAAATACATGTCAATGATTGGTATCTTACTATATGTGAAATCATCCAAATCAGATGTAATGCATGCAATTGGACAGGTGGAATGATTTCAAGCGGCACCAAAGGAATCACATGTATTATACGTGATGAAGAATTGTATATATCTCAAAGGAACATAAGAGATTGGATTATGGTATTCAAAAAGAAAGGATCCATCACTTATTGCCTACATAGATGTAGATTAGGTAGGTTTCATTAATGACTGACGAAGCACCAATGGATTGATGTTCTACTTGGGTGAGTGTTTAGTATCATGGTTAAGCAAGGAACAATCATCATTATCCTTATCTATAGTCGAGGAAGAGTATATTGCAGCAACACCATGTTGTACATAGGTTCTATGGATGAAAAAAACTCTGACAGATATACAGGTTGAGTATGATGAGCCCATTCCAATCTATTGTGATAATACAAGTGCCATCAGTATCTCAAAGAACCTAGTGATGCACTCCAAGATGAAGAACATTAAAATAATTTATCACTTTCTATAGGAATAGGTTGCAGATAACATGAGAGTTCAATATGTGGACACAAAAGAACAAGTGGCATACATCGTTACAAAACTAATTCCACGAGAATCCTTTGAGTATCTTCGCGAGAGACTCAGTGTAATTTATACTCCAAAATGAATGCTTTTGAAAGCTTATCTTATATGTCTTATATTTACACGAGGAAGCACCATAAAGAGGATAGTTCAGGTTGGGAGATCAGTTTCAGGAAGATTTCATTCAAGGGGATTATCCCCAAGGACAGTTCAATTAGGGGAAGCATCCCCGGATGAAAAGTTACATTTTCCATTAATGATAAAGGAGGATAGATTTATCATATGTATAACACAGAGGCATTGTTCCAAGGGGAGTGATGGCCACACAGGAAGCATGAGTGATATGACTTCAATATTGCATGAAATGACTTCAGTATTTCATCAAAGTGTTTCCATCAATTCAAAAGGGGGAGATTCTTGATTAATTGAGTTGGTTGTCATTGATCTGAACCCTTGAAGAAAGTGTGGTAGCAAATTCTGGTAACACAAAGGTTTGGGTAATCGACCACAATTTGTTTGATGGATAATGGTATGATTTTTGATATATATGCAAGTAACACTATTCTATATGTATATTACATGTCATTCCATTTTTGGTGGTATGTTAAATGTCACATAACTCCTCACGGTCAGAGAGTTATGGCCATGTGAAGTTGGAGAACCCTCATGAGTGATCTAGAATCCCCAAAAGGTCAAAGTAGTCAAAGTGTTTGCAAAATAAATTATTTAAATAATAAATATAATGGAGAAATATCTAAAATAAGGAATGTGGGATGTTACATGAAAGTATAAATAAGAGGCAAGGCTCTCTCATTTAATCACAGTTGAACCTATTTAATATCATTGAATATCTATTTTGTGAAAGGTTATCTGGGCAAGTATTATTGATAGAAAAAAATGCGGTAGGAAAAGTGCAGTAATAGAAGAAGTGTCCTCAGACACACACTTTTATTAAATAGGAAAATAAATTACATATGAGAATTTGCAAGAGTTTACATCCGAACACCACAACACTCTAATAATGAGCTACATAAAAGTTAAATATCCTAGCAAACTCTAGTTATGGATCGCTTATTAAATAAAAAAGTGTCCATTTACAATAAATGCTATCTTAACAATATTCTAACTATACTCCCAATTTAGAGCCTAAGATGCGACACATTTCTAGATTCATATCTTTCACAACAATACTCTATTTCTAAATGTCTCCATTTATGAATCAAATATTCTAGATTATTAATTTATTATTCTAAATTAATAATTATTTTATCAAAGTATTTTAAACTATGATATTTGTATTTCAGATCATCTAACATTCCCCCCTATGATCCAAAGATACATTACAAAAAATCCCAACTTCATCCCTAAACTTAGTAAATTTTATTATGCCAAGAGATTTTGTGAAAATGTTGGAGATCTAATCTTCTGAAGGACAATAAATTGGCTTGATGACATCTTTTGCAATGAGTGATCTGATATGATAATACTTGGTGTCCACATGCTTTGTCTTTGAATGAAAAACTGGATTATTGGCAAGCTTAATGGTTGAATGGATGCCGATGAATAATTATGTAGCTTCTTCTTGAGAAATGACCAAGTCCTGCAAAACTCTGCGTAACCAAACAATTTCACATGTTGCTTTCCATGGTGAAATGTACTCTGCTTCTGCTGAAGAAGTGGCCACTGTAGATTGTTTATTACAACTCCAAGACACTTCTATGGAACCCATGTTCATTAAATAACCTGATGTTGATGCTCGATCATCAATACTTCTAGAAAAGTCGGCATCTGAAAAACCACCAAGTAAAAAAAGTTTAGTGTTTTTGTAAAGAAGACCAAAATATTTTTTTCCTTGGAAATATCAAAGAACTCTTTTAGTTGCATTCTAGTGGTTGTCCCATGGTTGTTGCATAAAGAGTGAAAGAATATTGTCTGCATAAGATAGATGTGGTTGAGGGTTTGTCAAATAAATCAAGCTGCCAATTAGTTGTCTATAAGTAGTGTTGTCTACCATTTCCCCCCTTCAAATTTTGAATTTTTCAAGTGTTGTTCCATAGGAGTAAGAGATGGTTTGCAATCCTTCATTCCAAATCATTGAAGAATTTATGTTGCATAATTACTTTGATAAATGAAAATATGATGTGGGTGTTGGAATACTTCAATTCCAAGATAGTAGTGAAGTAGTCCAAAATCAGTCATCTTAAAACCTGCATGTAACTCCTTTTTCACCTGTGCAATATGATCATAATTGTTTCCCGTAATGATAAAATCATCTACATACATAACAAGAATCACCAGATATGGACCTTGTTGACGGATATACAAAGTATCATCAGATTCACTTTGTTGAAAACCAACATTCCTAAGGTATTCATCCATTTTGGTATACAAAGATCAAGGAGGTTGTTTTAATCCATATAAAGACTTGATTAATTTGTAGACTTTATGTTGCTACCCTTCAATTTCAAAACCTGGTGCTTGTTGAATATATACAACTTCATGTAAGTCTCCGTTGAGAAAAGTACTTTTTACGTCCATTTGATAAACTTTCCAACCTTTATGAGCGGCCAATGAAAGTATTAATCAGATGGTGCTCCATTTAGCTGTAGGAGAAAAATTTTCCTCATTATCAATGCCTTCCTGTTGCACAAAACCTTTAGCCACAAGTCTTTCTTTATACTTGTCAATTTCTCGATGTTGGTTGTATTCAATTCTATAAACCCAATTGCATCCGGTGGGTTTAACACTTGAAGGAAAATCAACAATTTTCCAAGTGTTCTTATCAATTACTGCTTGATACTCTTCAATTATAGCCTATTTCCATTCTTTATGTTTTACTGCTTCTTTGTATGTGGAAGGTTAAGTGAAATCATTTTCTATCAAGGAAAAATTTCCTTCACTGTTGTGTGATCCCCTTGTTCCTGTTTTATTCTGCTCATCAGGCCTTACATCTTTCAAAAGTTGAACTGCCCATTTTGGTAATTGATGTTCAGTTGTATGGGGATTTGGATTACCATTATTGTAAATTGGATTAATGTAAACTGAGATTCTTCGATCAGTTGAAGATTCTGGAGGTGGAGAATCATTGTCATATGAACTATTGTTTCTAGGAGAGTCTGATGAATTGTTGGAAGTCCCATATGGTGTTGTCGAAGTAAATTGAATGGATGTATCATCTTCAGATGAAGTAAAATCAAGTTGATACCAATTTTTTGAATTTGGTTGACTTTTCATTTTTTTTTTCTTTGATTGCCTTTAGTTTCTAACTTTTGAAGAATACTTTATATTTATTCAGCACTCTTACTTTAAGTTTCATAAAAAACTACATCCATGCTCACAATAAATTTTCCATTGGAAAAAATTCGATACCCTTTCTTCTCATCAGAATACCCAATCATTGTGCATTTCAAGCTTCTTGAGTCAAGCTTAGTTATTTTTTCTTTCGAAAGTAAGGCATAACATACTGATCCAAAAACTCTAAGATGTTTAACTCAATGTTTGAAACCAAACCATGCTTCATACAGTGTGATTTCGTCCAAAGAAGCAGTTGGAGATTTGTTCCTTAAGTAGATAGTTGTATGGATTGCTTTTGCCCAATATGTAGGACTTAACTTTTTAAAGGTTAACATGGATCTTGCCATTCCTAACAAGGTGCGATTCATTCTTTCTACGAATCCATTCTACTGAGGAGTTTAGACATTTGTAATATGTCTTCTTATCCCGTTGTCTGTGAAATAAGTTTTGAATTCATAAGAAGTGATTCCCCCTCCATTATCTATCATGAGAGTGCATATCTTTTCTTTAACTTCATTTTCAACAAGTTGACGAAAAATATTAAAATTTTCAAATGCTTATGACTTTTGCTTCAAGAACTAAACCCAAGTGATTCTACTGAAATCATAAATAAAGAGTAAAACATATTTGCAACCACCTCAAGAATTTTGTAGTTGTCCACAAACATCACTGTGAACTAGTTGAAACCACCTATTTGCATGTCATGAACTTGTTGGAAAACTTTCTCAACTTTGTTTTCCATAAATGCAAGCTTCACATTTTGTATTTTCCTTTTTGAAAGTTGGAAGTCCCTTAATCATCCCTTGTTTTTTGAAGTTGAGAGAGAGTTTCAAAGTTGAGATGTCCATATCTCACATGCCACAATCTTATGAGTAAAATACATGTACTTACTGCTCCTGCAAAGTCAAAATGCCTTGGAATAATTGTCCCTTTCATCCTTAATAGTTTTCCATCTTCATAACTTGTCATCATTGTTTTCATACTCTGTTTGACTGAATTAATCTTAACTAAGACATCTTCCATAATCACCTGATGTCCTGCTTGTTGAATCGTGACTAAAGACAACAAATTCTTTTTAAAGGTTGGTACATACCATTCATTTGAAATCATTATTTCTCCAATGTTTGGTCAAGAAACTTTAACTACACCTTTTCCATAAGGATTATGTTTGGTATTATCTGCAAGAAATATGGAATTAAAATGACATTCTTGAAAATTCCAAAAGAAATCACGTTTGAAAGTCATGTGTTGAGATGCTCCTGAATATAGAATCCAAGCATCTTCATAATCACTTTGAAAATTGGTGGAAATCTATAATGTTGAAGATGAGGTAAATACATATTTTGAACCATCATCATCTCGATCATTTTCAAACTGTGTTGTGTTTTGATGAAACTTGGAAATTTTATCAATGGAAGTTCTACAATATTCTGCATAGTGACCAACTTTGTTACATCTTCTACAAACAATTTGACTTAAATCTCTTCCTCTGCCTGAATTTTGTCCTCTGCCTCTGTTTTGACCTCTGCCTCTATTTTGACCTCTGTTTGGATTTTGTCCTCTGCCTTGACTATTGCCCTGAAAATAGCCTCTGCCTTGACTATTTCCTCTTCCTTGAAAATACCCTCTTCCTTGACTGTTTCCTCTGCCTTGAAAATAACCTCTAATTTGACTTTTTCCTCTGCTTCTAGAAGTGTCAGTTGAATATTTACTTATGTTGGCTTATGTAAAAAAAACATCTTCTTTTTCTTCCGAAAAGTTTTGTTGTGTTGAGATAACATTTCACTTAGCTCATCAAACGTAACCTTCTCTAACTTTCCAATTACTTGTAAAGTTTCCAAAAAATGTATATAGGAAGAAGGCAATCCAACAATTAAAGTTCTGGTCATGAAACTATCATTTACTTCTTGAAAACCAACATTTAGTATTTTCTTCTTAATGTTCTTAAGTCTAGAAATATATTCATGTACATCACCTCCTTCAGTCAATTTTTGTTGGAGCAACTTTAATTGAAGATCAAATTTCTTTGATTTAGGCTGAGTATCAAATAGATCCTTAAAAAATTTCAAAGCAGACTATGCATCAATAGTATTTTCAATGTGGACATACATCTCATCAATAATTGAAGATTTGATGAGTGTTAATGCTTTGGCATTTTTGGTTTCCCATTTTGCTAGTGTGGGTGCATCTGTAGGTTTATTTGGCTTAGTATATTCATTACAAATATCATGCCAAAGTTCATTATAAATGAGAGTGCTTTCAATGAGACGTTTCCATGTCTTGTATGATTTTGTGCCTTCAAGTTTACCGGAGTCTGAGAACAAATTAATTAACTTCGATATTGTAGTGGTGAATCTTCGTACCAAAAATAATCAAGAAAAAAATATTAAGATGAGAAACACATCACACACATCATGCAAAAAAATTATCTATCAAGGCTTGGCCTTGACCCTCGTATAGTCTTTGAAACAAGATAAAAATGGCTGAGCTTTGCACTTGGCTCTAGTCAAATTCTAGATAACTTTCAAAATTTTACTCCTTACAATGCTCTTGCAAATTTTGGAAAAAACAATTCTCCCCCCCTCGAAGTAAAATTACTTTGAATTACAAAACAATTGTTACCCAAAAACAAAATTACTTCATAAAATTCAAACTAATAAAAAAAAATCCACGATGCTTTGAAATAGAACTAAACCACAAAGAAAATGTTGTTCTGGTAAATGATTTGAAGTTGTTACATCCCATCAAAGACAAATATCGTAATATGGCGACTGGATGCATCTAAACCTAAAGATTTTCCATCAGAAGTAATCTCCCAGATGTTGGCCCCCCTTCACTAGCTACTCATCGACGCGATGTCTTCTACAGAATGGGATTGACCGATAAGAAAATTGTTGCATTGTCAGGTGTGCACACCATTCTTACATAAACCTGTTGTTATTTCATAAATATATGATAGAGTTGCAGAATCATTGTTGTTGTGCGAGAAGTTGTTGTTGTGCTAGAATTTGAAGGAGAAGTTATAAACTGTAGATGCACAGTGTGTTGACGACAATCCTTTTCTTAATGTTCATGGAGTCAACGTCTGAGCCTTTGCAAGAAGTAGACACATGAAATTTATAATGTTGACAGTATCTGTTCTCAAAGAACAGGGATTTCCTTTTTGATGATTATTTTGTATACGATCGTATCTGTTGCTTTTTTACCCACCAATAGGCTACAATATGGGCAGTAGTTTCCATAAACGAGTTTCACACTTTTATGGATAAACTACAACAGCTGGCAAAAGTTGTGATTCACTACTGAGAAGATTCTCGTTGGGCATTAATTGAACTGACGAAGTGTGTGCTAAATACGAGAAGTTATATCTAGTTGATAACATCTCCACTCAATCATACAGAGATAAAAAAAAGTCAGGCTCACTTACACCAAGGATAAAGAGCATTCAACAACAGATTCACAAAAACAGATTTCAGGCATTCTAATAGTTCCTAGTAGCAATTTTCTATGACATCGACAGACTTTTTGTTCGTAAGAATTTTCAAATCAGATAATTGGAGATAAAGGAAATGTAGGAGGTAGAGGAAAAAAGACTAATATTTACAGAGATTTCTGCAAAACAAAACTACCCAAAATGTTGTACAGGCATTTATCGAGACCACAGCTAAAATATATCGCAGGATTCAGGATGAAGGCAAATGGTATCAAAGTTGGATCTGCTGATAGTGCTAGAACAAATATAGTAGACATAGATTCTTCTTAAGGGGGGACCAGGGTTTTCCAATGGGGCATGAAATAATTGCAGAAACACAAAAAAAATATTTTCCCTTCTTAAAAAAATGAACAATTAACTGACCAAATAATCTGATGGATTGCGCCAAAGGTTTTCTTGGCCTGTAGTGCAGGAATGTCCTCCTCATATCAGCTAATCTCCTCCTCACATAAAATTCATTACTGGAGCTCTAATACTACAACAATGGCATAAGTTTCCTCAGACACACACTTTTATTAAATAGGAAAATAAATTACATATGAGAATTTGCAAGAGTTTGCACCCGAACACCCCAACACTCTTGCAATGAGCTATATATAAGCTAAATGTCCCAACAAACTCTAGTTTAAGATCACTTATTAAATAAACAAGTGTCCATTTACAATAAATGCTATCTTAACAATATTCTAACTATACTCCTAATTTAGAGCCTAAGATATGACACCTTTCTAGAGTCATATCTTTCACAACAATACTCTATTTCTAAATGTCTCCATTTATTAATAAAATATTCTAGATTATTAATTTATTATTCTAAATTAATAATTATTTTATCAAAGTATTTTAAACTATGATATTTGTATTTTGGATCATATAACATGCGGCTGAAAAAGTGCAGAAGAAAAAGAGCGGCAGAAAAATCGCGATAGAAAAAGTGCGGAAGAAAAATTGCTGTAGGAAAAGTGTGACAGAAAAAGTGCGACAGAAAAGGTGCAGCAAAAAAATCACAGCAAAAAAAGTGCGGCAGAAAAATCGTGGAAACAACATGGTTGGGGTCTATTTATGAGAGATATGGCACATCTTGTTTGAGGTATGTTTTGTGAGCTAGGGTTTAGCTCTTGATATGGTATTGGATGTTCAATATTGTTGCATATATCAGATTTATTGAGGGAAACACTTGGTATTTTGTTGTTGGTATTTGGCATATGGGTATTAGTCTTTTGGTTGTGATGTGTTTATGAAGTTGTTGGTTTAGCTTGAGGCTACATAACAGTGAGGTTGTGGAACATGGTTTGATATAAGGGTTTTTATGGTATTTGGTTTATGGATAGAGTGATGAATTGTTAGATAACTTGTGATGGTTATGTTGGTGTATGTCTTTGGTATATCATTGAGGTACATGTTGGTTACATGGTGGAGACAAGTAGTTGATGAGTTGGCACATACATGAGGTGTATAGTTGATGATGTTGGTACATCTTCATGAGTCAAGGTTGATGCATGGTTGATCCATGGTACATGTTGGTTCAGGTTATTGGTACAGGTTGTTTCATGCAGGTTGATTGGTACAGGCTGTTACAGGTTATTGGTATAGGGTGATAGTGACGGGTTCACAGTGGCAGTGGTTGATTCAATGACAGTGACAGGTTGTCTACATTTGGCATTTATATTTTAGGGAGGTTGGATGGGGCAAGGAAAGATGTTTGTAGCCACCTTCTGGTTGTAGTCGGAGAACTTAGGGGGTTGTATCCTCCTTCTGGTTATAGATAGAGAATTAGGGAGTTGGAGCTTCCCTCAGGTTGTAGCCTAAGAAACTAGGGGGTTTCAGATTCCTTCGAGTTGTAGTTGGAAAACAAAGGAATTTGGTGCTTCCAATGAATGTAATTATTCAATACATATAACAAAAATCATTTTGTGGTTTTCTCCTGCTTTGGGCTTCCACGTAAAAACACTAGTGTAATATGTATGTGTATGATTTCTCATTTCTTAATGGTTTATTTACTCTGCAATTATTGGATGGTAATGCTACACTGATATAACACTTGCATTATATGGTAAAAAAGGATTAAATTGATCTATTAATGATTCACAAACCCTCTCGATAATCCAACATTGTTATATGCTAATAATAGGAATATTCTCCCCATTAAGTAATGCCACCACATTTTTAGTGCATGAATTATGGCTATTATTTCATTTCCAGGTCATGTGTTACATAATTCCTTTCATGTTCCTTCAATTTACAATATTTGTAACATATTAGGTGTCCATATTGGGACAATACTCCTCCTAATCCCTCTTAACTTACATCTACACAAACTATAAAATCTTTGTAAGGATCAACTACTTTAAGGATAGGTGTTGTAGTTAGTAAACCTTTCAATTTATCAAAATTGTATTTCCATTTTTGAGACCAAATAAATATCATTTCCTTTTTCTGTAATGATATAATATGATAGAAAATTTTGGAAAATCCTTTGATAAATCTCTTGTAGTAACCAGTAATTCCCATGAATGATCATAAGTCTGCTACGTTCTTAGGTACACGCCATTCGATAAAATCTTTAACATTTTTGGGGTCTACTGCAATACCATTTTCTGATATTACATGTCTTAAATATTGTATCTTTCTTTGATAGAATTCATATTTATCAAACTTAGAATATAATTTATGCTCTCTTAGAGTCTATAGTAGTATTTTCAAATGTTGTTCATGTTCTTATTCATACTTTGAATAGAATACTATATCATCAATAAAGATCAATACAAATTTATACAAGTATTGGCGAAATATATACTATTCATTAAACACATAGACGTTTTTGGTGCATTAGTAAGTACAAATGGGATTACTACAAACTCATAATGTTCATAGCATGTCCTAAAAGTTGTTTTATCTATGTCTTCATATTTTATTCTGATTTTATGATTACCAGACCTTAAATCCAATGTAGAGAATGTTTTTTCTCCTCCAACCTGATCAAATAAATTATTAATCCTTAGCAGAGGGTACTTGTTTTTAATAGTCATTTTATTCAATTGACGATAATCAATGCATAACCATAGAGTTCCATCTTTCGTTTTGACAAATAATATTGGTGCTCACCATGGTGAAACACTTGGTTAGATGTATCCATTATCCAATAATTCTTGTAGTTGAATTTTTAATTCTATTAACTCATGAATACTCATTCTATAAGGTGCCTTTGATACTATTGTAGATCTAGGTAGTAGATCAATAAAGAAGTATACTTATCTTTTGGGAGGTAATTATGGTATTTCTTTTATAAATACATCCTCAAATCCTTGAAATACAACAAATTATTCTAAACTTGGTTTGCTTTCTTTATCTAGCAGATTTGTTACTTGGATAACATATATTTTATAGCCTTTACTATTGCACTTCTTAAATTGCATTGTTGATATTTGTCTGAAAGAAACTGGTTTCCTAATTCCTTGCATTGTTCTTGACATTCCACCTTCATCTTTGTAAATAAATGATTTTTCATAACAGTTTAGTACAACTTGGTGCTCCTCTAACCAGTCCATACCTATAAGTATGTCGTATGAACCTAAAATAAATACATTGAAGTTTACCTTTGTATCATGATCATTAATATTCATCTTAGATTCACGAATAAGTTCAGTTACCTTTCTTTTTGTTCCTTTTCCTAATTGTACTAACGAGGATTTATTATGTTTTACCATTTTCAGCTTGCTTGAATCTACCAAAGATGGAGTAACATAACTTAAACTATCTCCTAGGTAAATTAGAATAACAAATTTTTTGTCATGAATTTAACCTTCAATTTCCACAATGGTGGATTGATGATGTTTTTTCCTACCATCTAATGTTGCATTGATTCTATGAAATGTTTTTGCAATATCTCCAACTGTTGAAGCTTCTTGTATGTTATCAATAGTTTTATTTGCAACATTTTTGTATGGACTATTTCTCAACAAATGTGGTTCACCACATCCCCGACATTTCAATGGTTCTCTAGGATTATCAGTTGTTTTCTTGAATCCCAAACTAAATAACTTGCTCTGTTGTACCTATGGTGAGTTTTCAAAGGAGTTATTTTCTTGATGTCCTTTGGGAATATTATGAAATGGTGATGTCTTGAAACCCTTTTTCCTTTGATTTAGTTTCTCTTGCTTCTTTTGTCTCCATTCCTTTGGATTTCTTATTGTTGCGTGTACTGTTCATATCATATTATTTCCTATTGCAACAATTCATTCAAATTTTTTGGATTATCAAACTCTATTCTATCTGTATATGACTGGGGAAAGAAACTTAAAAACCTATGAACCTTTACCTTTTCATCTTTTATATAAGCCACAAATCTCAACAATTCTATAATTTTAGTGATTAGATCCTCCATAGGAATCTTTCCTAACTTGAAATCATAAAACTCTTTGGTTTTTCTCTCATAATAGCTTTCAGAAAAGTATTGTTTCTTAAAATATTTCTTAAAATCTTCCCATTCCATTTTCTTTTATTTTAGTCCTTTGGCTAGTTTTAGGTCCCGCCACCTTATACTAGCCTTACCTTTTAGATTATAGATAGTCATTCTTACTTTCATATTACTAGAATAATTATAAATATGGAAATATTTATTTATATAAGTAACCAAGATTATGCTTCTTCACCAATTTTGGATTCTCCATCAAACCTTGAAGGTTTAATTTTCTTAATATCTCCATCTAAGTGATCCATATTTTTTCATTTCTTAGATATATACATTATGTTTTTACTTAGTTGTTCCATGACTTGAATCTTTTGAAGATTTTTTATTAACTTTCTCATATGCACCATTGTTCTTTGGGATCTTTTTCATTGCTATGTTTCTTAAAAACATATCACTTATTTATTATTGATATTCGTGTACTTTATTTAGTTTTTCGTTATCATCCTTGAATGTTTGCAACTCTACGATACGATTCCTCATTTTTTTTAGCACTTGGGTTATTGAAATACTCTAGCTATGATGTTCTGGGTTTCTAGGAGGCTCTTGATTAATATTTTCTTCAG
>JZKD02S0020030.1:515106-534673 GCA_000966675.3 Picea glauca | reverse complement strand
TGCTATTTCTGTTCAAGTGCTATTTCTGTTGCTATTTCGTATATAATTTCTGTGTATTGTGAAGATTATGCTGGATATTTCACTGTTATTCTGTTATTTCTAGCATTTCGTTTCTATTCTGCATATTTTATATATCTGGTATCTTGCACTTTTCTCCGATTCCTCAGCACTGGGGGGATTTAATTTAAAAGGGGAAGAACTCTCTGATGGGAAAGAAGTTTTGTGTAAGGCTATATAGAATTTTGTAAGTTGTTCAACCAAGTTTTCTTCACCCTTAGTAGACAGTTCTTGAAGAATATGCTCTACAACAAGGAGGCTAGTGTGAATGTGTATATGGTCTTCTTCCCGCTGTGAGTGAAAAGACTCAAGGGATGATGAGTTGTGATTTATTTATAAAGTTTTAGATGATTCTTCAACCAAATTTGAGCCTATCACTTCTTCTGTAATGACATTTTCTTCTTGATAAGAAATAATTGATTCTTCTGCAGTTGTTACAGATGCTTTTTCACTGACAATCTTAGAGGAAGAAGATCCAGTGTTTTTTGTTATGGATTTCTTAGAATGAGAAAGAGGATTACTTTGGGTACCTAATTTTGATGTCTAACCTTGAAATGATCTTCCTCTTCTGAGAATTAGTTCTGGGTTGGGCACTGGTGTGACAGGTGATTCTTGTGGATTATTCCTAGTACTAATCTTCTTTGGAGCCAAGATGAACTTGTGTAGTCACCATATAGATTATTAAAACCAATGTAATGTATAATATTTGTCTATCATCAAATATCAGCTTTGTTTCATCTCCCAGGAAAGCTGAGCTTTAGTCTCCTCTCCCCGACAATGGCGCCAATTTGTTATCACTCCAAGAAACTCTTTGTGGTTGTAAGTCAAATATGCTTGGTAACTTAAAGTAAACTTGTTTTTGTAAGTTGTATGTGTGGATCAATGGGATAAATCAATTACAGTTATGGTATTCAGACAGTCAAAATGAGAATCAAATGAACCAATGTTCTCAAGGATCAATAATCAGATGATAGGTTTTAAGTGGGTGAGAAAACAATGCTTATAAACCAAATACAAATGTAGGGTTTAATAAACAATGATAACAAACTATTAATCAAGTTATGAGCTAACCAATGAGATGACAGTCATTCTGCAGCTGAAACAACTTGAATAAGAGTACAAAAGGAAAGATGAGAATATAACATCAATAGAGAGAGGAAATTGTGATTTGTATTATCATATGAAAGGTTTGTTTACAATATAGTATTTCCTGCTATCCAAGATCGAACCTTTACTTTATCAAAATGATAATTATTTATAACCTTTACAATAGATCTTAGATCCCTGGAAAATGGATCTGGATTTCTAAATATAGAAAACCGAAAACAAAACTAAATACAATAAGATAACTGAGAACTAGTTCCTATGAATTGAATTGTCTTCAAAGTTTGTCTTCAACATCTGGTCTTCATAATTGCTATGTCTCTGGTGTGTCATGGAGGAAAGGACACATGTTTTATGTAGTTGGAAAACTTTCAACAGCTGTGAAGAAATCTTTAGTTGACCAACTAAGAATTCACCTCCAAAATCTCCACGAATCTTTGAAATTGAATATTTTATGATTTTGTGATTAATCTTTTGATGCTCTCTTATCCATTAAATCACCCAAAAATCGCTCTGTTCGAGCTCAAATCTTCAAAATTATTATTCTTTGGTTTCACCAGCTATTTCGCCTTAGGATTTTCTAATTAGCTGATGAAATATCTACTTTTCAACAGCTAATTGGTTATAATTGTGCCTTTTGTGCTGGTGAAAGCTTTGTTTTCATCAAAAAGGAAAACCTTTATTATTCAAAACTGTTGTTCCATCAAAAATCGTTATTTATTTGATTGATCTCCCTGCAAATTTACAACAACCTATGCCAACAACTATAAATATGGATGTGTGGTAATTTTTTCCTTCAACTTTTTTATTTTCCTCTTCAGCTGCTTAGTTAACCACCATAAGCTATTATAATCCTTTGTAATATTTTTCTTCTTCTTCTTATCCTTTATACTTTCACGTGCCATCTTCTCAAAATATGCATTGGTCTTTTCAAAATTATCTGACAAAGATTTATATCTTGCCTTTATCACCCTTTCTAGAATCTCATGCTGTGCTATTATCTCCTTCAGCTCCTTAATGTTCTGTGATTTCTTTGATTTCTTATTTATTGAGGTTTCACCTTCATCTTTAGGAGTAAAAACTTCAAAATCCTGTGCAAGTTCCATGGAGTGCTGTGGAATTTTGATGGCTGGACTTTCATCTTCCTTTTCTAGTTCTGTGTCTGAATCTGTGTATGGAATATTTAGAGCATTTGTCCTTTTTACTGTGGATTGCTCTAAGTTTGTTTCAAAATCTAGTTTCTTTTTATCTTTATGGGGCTTTATGATAGAATTTTTGTCTTCTGGTGGCTTTGGGAGAGCTCTCCTTCTCCTTGATCTACTTTGAGGAGTTGACTGCTTCTTGCCTGCTTTCTTATTTTCATTTTTAGGTTGAGTTTGGGTCTCAAAACCTTCCCAGAAGAGAAAGTGCTTCCAAGTTCTTTCTCTCTATCTCAGTTCTTCCAAGGAGATCATTTTAATCAGGCCATAATGACAAATGGAATTTTTTTATGCTGAATGGTTCGGCTTTGATCTTATTACACAACTTGGTTAGGATTCTATGAATAAAGAAAGGAAAATTTAGAAGGACCTTCCCTGTGAAGTGATCTAGGAGTCTAAAATGATATAACATTAACTTGTCATACCTTCCCTTTGAGGTTAAGTATAACTGAATGCCTTTGAACAGATCTTTCCATTCATATTCAATGTAATAAATAGGGATAATTTTCTTCCAGTTTATACTTCGGAACTCTATCTTGAGGTATGATCTAAAATCCAAATTCTTGCTCACTGTTGTTTTAAACCAATTTTGGCCTATTCTGGGTAAGGAAGATGTTGAGGCGATGGCAACTTCATCAACTATCAGTTCCACAGAGCCCATTGTACCTTTGCTTCCATCATATGACTTTGCAAAAATCTCTGCTATCGCCTAGTGATAGCCTTCCTGCAACCTTTCCACATATGTCATACAACCTACATATGAGAATTTCTTTTGCACCTCTGGATAAGACTGTAAAAAAGATAAATTGTCTAATTCTTTCCTCAGAAGTTGTCCTCCTTTCTTCCTTTCCATCTGCAACTTAATCACCAGCTAATTTGTACATGGTTGAAACAGTAAACTTCTTAATAAGGAAAAGGTTGGCGCTGGTGAAAATGACCTTGTGTTATCAATGAAATATGGAACCCCATAATAGAATTTTTTGAACCCCGTGAGTTTGAAATAGGAAATGGTGATTTGAGTTGATGTCATTAGATAACTGGTACTTTATCCTCTGGTTTCAATGATGATTAAGAGTGTTTCATGTCTTCAAACCCTTCTCTGTCTTCCCCACAAAATTCGTGAGCGCAATCTATCATGATGTCCTGCTAGAATGTGATGAAAATGTGTCACCACTCATTTGCGTCCATTAACTCTCCATGATGATTGTATGACGTGTGTATGGAGTATCCTTTTTGGGTTCTGGAGTCGTTGGAGAAAATCCTGTGTTAACGCTTTCACCGACTCGCTTGTTGCTGAGAGTACACTTTAGCCATTGAAACTTGAGGCTTTCACCAGCTAACTTCAACTTCAAAATAGATGTTAGCTGTTGAAAAGCTTTTTCTTGATTATTTGAAAATACCTTTTGATGATCGATTTATTTCTAGGATAACATCTTAAATCCTATACTTTGACACTTCTAAATTCTAAAAAATTATATAGAACCCTAATTTATGACCATGCTATCACCTACAAAAAGGAACAAATTGGTTGATTCATTTTGGGAGATAACACTAACTATCACTGAAAAACTTTACACTAAATTATTGAGTGAAAACATATGCAGTAGAAACAACAAGATTAGAGATGAATAAACAATACACAAGAGACCCAATATTTGTGTTTTTTATTTTATCCAATTCTCCAAATCTCAGGACCAAAACCATTCCTCTCAAAGTCACCAAAAATGAAGACATAACTAGTCTTCTCAACATCACCAAATATGAGTACAACCTTGTCCTCAAATATAAAAACAATAAAACCAAACCTAAACAATATCTAGAAATCTCCTATGCCTAATAATATGATGTATATCACGTATATGACCTACTAACATCACCTATTAGCCTGTACAAATTTGTACCTACCTAGAAAAATAGATACACGATTCACCAATTGGAAGCCCGCAGACATATGTTTTTTTCTCCATTGGAAATCATGTATACCATATATGCCATTTTTCCTTTTGAAATCTCTGTGTATACGTACTTATTCCTCCTACAAACTGCACATGACATGAAAAAATCACTCCACACATGTGACCTTATTTGCCTCTCTCTTTAGGGCCAAATTAACCACCTTGCAAACTTTCCCTTGCTGAGATCACTAATCCTCCTAGGCACAAGTGCAGGCTCACTTATTCCATCTCTATTATTTCACCATGATTACATAATGTCACAATGACATATCTTCTTTATATAAGAGTCCAATGAGTCAGTTTTGGATCCCTTCCTAAACTCAACAATTAATTATAATATGGTAATCTTGTTTGTGGGTGTGGCATCCCCACACAAACACGCAAAACCCATCAACTTTCCCATGAGGTGCTAGCTTCATTTATAGTCCAATTTCACTGAAACTAAAGTAAAAACTAGTGCCAAAGAAAATTCCCACATGCATGGAACCTTGGCTTCTAGTGGGAATACATCTTGAAGATACAAAAATAAACACTCCCTCTTAGCGAGGGAGGTGTCCCATCCTCCAACATATGGATGCACCAATGTCACACATAATATATATATATATATATATGGATCTATCACTTTAATTGTACACTAGTAATACAAACTATCTACTCCCTCTATCACTGTGGAAAATGGGTCCTTGAATACTATCACAATAAGTTTCGTTGTCAATTCTGTTTGACTGGCCACATCCTTGGTCACTGGAACACATGCAATTGTACAGTCTTTCTAACTAGTTGTATCCTTTGTCACTAGAACGCATCTAGTTGTCTAGTCTTTCTGACTGACTGCATCCATGGTCACTAAAACACATCCATCTATCCATTATGTTTGACTTACTGTGTCCACAGTCATTAGAGCACATCCTGTTTTTAGTTTGTCTTACTGGCCACATCCTCAGTCACTGACAAAAAATATATTTGACTGGTTTAATCCTCAGTCACTGAAGAAAATCACGTTGTTTAATCTACCTCACTAGATGTTCCCTCTATGAATGAAGAAAATACTACTCCCCACTCCTCTTGACTAGCTATATCCTCTGTCACTGTAGAAAATCCTATTTAGACAAGTGTATCATCCATGGAGCTGTCACATGCCCTAGAAGCATCCTGCCTCTGAATCTCTTGTTTGTCCTCTTCAACCCATGGAATCCATTTATTAGTCCTGGAAGATGTATCTCTCTTAACTGAACCTAGGGGGGAACTCTTTCTAGATGACTATATCTCCCCTTGAGCCAAATGACTCTTCTTGAGATCAACCTCCCTCTGATATCACATGCTACTCTTGAAATTTGACTCCTTGTGGGTCTACACATCCCCTAGGGCCATCTTCTCCCTGTTCATTATCCTATGCATAGTCCCAGGAGGCTTATCCTCCCTCCTGGATCCTGAGGGTTGAATCCCTTTGAATTGTGGCTCCCTCTGAGTCTGTACTACTGGTGAGGTCACCTGCCTCACCACTCATGGAGCCACCTTCTCCTCCTCATCTGTCTATTCTATCTTTCTGGTCACAACACTCATAGGATATCCCCTAATCCTATATAATTTTCCCTCCCTAACTGCAAGAACCACTTATGATATGAATACATATGGTTTGGGCACAAGAAATGAATTCCCATATCGAAACAATACATGATATCCCCTTTTCTCAATATTTGAGACTGAGAGGACACTCCTCCCTATTTTTGGAACTAACAACACATTCGACACCCTCAATATATATCCTAAATTCAATTGAAATAATACAGTACCATATCCTTCTATTGAATTCTTGGATCCTCTTCCAAGGTCCACACATAAGTTTGATCTTGTCTCTGTGAGAGTGTAAAAAAAATCTCTAGTACTTGTCATATTGAAATATGCTCCTCTATCCACCAACCATATATTATTGTTGGAGACAATACCTGAAAGTGTGGAGATCAACAAGATTTCTCTCTTGAACCTCTCTTCAACCACATCAACCTCTGTTGTTGATTCATGTTTTCTTTGTCCTCTTCCCCTCTAGTGTGGACACTATAAAGCATAGTGTCGAAAAACATGACACTCAAAACATATGATATTATTGGGATCCTTCTTCCATATTGGATCTATATATGCTTCCCTCTTAGGAGAATCCCTTCTCCCAAACACACCTCATTTATATGGAGAACCCATTCTTCCATTCCTATTATGGTTTGTAAGGGCCTACTTCTCATCACTAATACTCTTTACCACACCATCCATATAATCTATGGATACTAATTGAGTCTCCTCCAGGATAAAATATGTCCATAGTCTGTCAAAGTCTGGAAGCTTGTCTCATGCACAAATCCCCTGCAAAAATGGTTTCCAGTACTTGGGAAGACCTCTCAATGCCACATTCACCAAATCAATATCCATCATTGTATCACCAATAACTTTGAGTTGATCTCATATCTGAGTAATATTCATAAGATAAATGACAATTATGTATTCATTGGTCATCTTGACAATCTCAAGTTAATGCTTCAAGTGTAGCATCCTACCAATATTCTTGTTTTTGTCAAGACCCACTAAATAATCATACATATCCTTGGAATTTTCTTTCTCGACAATGTGAGGAATCTAGTGGTCCTTTAGAGACTCTAGAAATACCCACTTGACCTTTGCTTCCTTCTTCTTGTGAGTTTTTGACTCTCGTGGATTGGGAGGAGTTACAACCACATCCTCAACATACTCCTTGAGGTTGTTCTCTTCCAACAAAATTAAAAACCTTTCCTTCCAATCTTGGAAGTTGGTTGCCCCTTCCAACCTATCCTCAAGTTTCAATGTATTCACTATCTTGACCTGCCTGGAACAAGACCAAGACCAAGAAAATGTATAACACTCTTCCAGTGTTGTAGCCAACAAAGTGTCTCAAGATGATCCCCTTCTCTTCAAATCCCAATATCTGATACCATTTCAATTTTCACATGCAACTCTATGTGACTAATTTTAGATCTGAAAATTTCTTCCTAGTGATCTAGCTATAACTGCTCAACTTTACACTGAAATTATTGACTGGAAACATATGCACCAAGAACAACAAGATCATAGATGGATCATCAATATGAAAGAGACCCAATATTTCTATTTTTTAACTTTATCCAATTCTCCAAATATGACAACCAAAACCAGTTCTCCCAAAGGCACCAAAATTGAGGAGAGAACTAGCCCTCTCAAAATCACCAAATCTGAGGACAACCTTGTCCTCTAATATACAAACAAGAAAACCAAACCTCAATAATATATGGAAATATCGTCTACCTAAGAATCTATTATAGATCACCTGTACAACCTGTTGACGTCACATGTTATCCTATACTTATCTATACCTGCCCATAAAAATGGATATGTGATTTACCAACTGGCAACCCACATACATATGTTGTTTACTCCACTGCAAATCCAATATACCCTATACACAATTTGTCCTTCTACAATCCATGTATATACCTATTTCTTCCTCCAAAAATCATGTATGGCATGAAAAATTCACTCCACATGTGTGACCTTCTTCACCTCTCTCTTCAGGGTTAGATTCTCCACATTGCATACTTTCCCTTGCTGAGATCACTGATCCTCCTAGGAACAAGTGTAGACTCACATATGATAACTCCATTCTTTCACCATGATGATATAATGTCATACTGAAATATATCCTTTCTATAAGAGTCCAATGAGTGAGTTTAGGAACCCTTCCTAAACTCAAGAATTAGTTATAATATTTTCATCCTCTTTGTGGGTGTGGCACACCCACACAAACCCAGAAATCCCATCAACTTGCCCATGAGTCCCTAGTCTCATTTCTAGGCCGATTTCACTAAAATGAAATTCAAAACTAATGCCAATGAAAATTCCCACATTCCTAGAACCTTGGACTCTAGTGGGAATACCAACTGAAGCTACAAAAATCAATCGTATTTGATTCATTGTTGAATATTACTTTATTTTTTATTAAAAAAAAAAAAAATCATATATAAATTTCAACATAGGAAAAAATAAATAATTTTTTTATATGATTTATTAATATGATTTATCTTTGTAGAAAAGATTTGAAGTCTCATTTATGAGCTCTTACATGATCTTGACAAGTGAACTATATTTTAGTATCTAGTTGGTAGGAAATATCCATCCTTCTACACAACGATGAATGTTATGGTGGATGGTATATAGGCCATCATATCTGAAAGCAATTTAGATCTGATGTCCTATATACCACATACCACATCATTCAATGATGCATAACATGGTGGATATTGCTATAAATTAATATCCAAGGGCCTATATACCACCCACCCAAGCATCCAATGCTACTATCCAGGATGGATATTTCTTATTGTATCTAGTTCATCTTCGTTGGTAGTTGGGTGATTCAATGCCCAAGTGTTTCATATCAATGACATATCACATTAAACTTTTTATGCACTAGATCACATGCAAATTCATTTGCAATATTATTATATTCCCAATTTCCTATTACTTTGTTGGAGTTGTTGTCATTGATGTCATATTTTGGCATTACAATACACACAATATTTCTAAGATTAACTTATATATATATTTACAATTATACTAAAAAGGGGTGCAAGTCAAAAAGTAAAAAGTGAAATGAGGGATTCAAACCCATGGTTTGGGGTATTTTTCACATGGTATTGGGATTCAATTATTTAATTAAGGGACTTGAAGTTTCTTGAAAAAGTATAAAAGGAGAAAACATTGAGAAACACTGTGTGTGAGAAAAATGGATTAGAAAAGATTGAATTGCGAAATCAATTTCAAGTCATCTTGGAATTTTCGTGATAACATGGTTTCTAGGACGTTTCAAACCTTGAAATTTGGATGATACATAGGAGAGAACGTGGTGTACATGTGGTACAAATTTCATATGTTGGTTTGATATAATTTCGTAGATATTCCCTTGGAAGGTAGGGTTCCAGAATGCTCCTGAAATCAGTTTCAAATAGGTCATCTTGGAACTTTAACTATATCTTTTTGGGGGGGATGTTTCAGACTTTGAAGGATTACATAGGTAGAGGATAAATATTGGTGTGCATGTTTTACAAATTTCAGATGTCTTTTTGCTATACTTTTAGATATATGCCCCGTGGAAGTTAGGGTTCCATAATTCTCCTGAAATGAGATCCAAACCAATCAACGTGGAACATTTCATATAAATTATGCTATGTGATGTTTAAAACATTGAAAATTTGCAGAGACATAGGAGAGAACTTGGTGTACATTTGGTATTAATTTTAGAATCTAGTTCACTATACTTTTAGATATATTCTCTATGAAAGGTAGGGTTCCTGAATGCTCCTAAAATCAATTTCAAACATGTCATCTTGGAACTTCTGCTATAACTTATTTTATGTGTTGTTTTAGAACTTGAAATTTTTTAGAGACATAGGAAATATCTTGGTGTACATGTGTTACAGATTTCATAATTTTATTCTCTATACTTTCAGAGATATTCCCTATGGAATTTAGAGTTCTATAATGCTCCTGAAATCAGTTTCAAACAGGTCATCATGGTTCTTTCACTATAAATTAATTTTTGGTATGTTTAAAACCTTGAAAGTTTGCATAGAAAAATGAGATATATTTTTGCACATGTGGTATTAATTTTATATGTTGTTTTACTATATGTTCATATATATTCCCTGTAGAAGGTAGGGTTCTTGAATTCTCTTGAAATCAATTTAAAATAGGTGAGCTTGGCACTTTCTCTATAACTTATTTTTTGGATGTTTCAGACCTTGAAACTTTGCAAAGATAGAGTAGAGATCATGGTGAACATGTTGTACAAATTTCATATGTTGGTTCGCTATAATTTCATAGATATGGCCTGTAGAATGTAGGGTTACTAAATGATCCTGAAATCAATTTCAAACATGTCATCTTGGCATTTTCAGTACAACTTGTTTTCTGGGACTCTTAAGACAGTGAAAATTTCATAGACCAAAGGGGACATACAAAAGTAAATCAAGTAACAATTTCATAATGAAATTTGCAAAATTGGGTAAATGGAATGATGTACAGTTTAATTCTTGGGAAGTGGCCCAAAACACAAATCTTTGAGAAAGTTACCATTTGGAAATTCAAATTTTGGTCATACCTGGTAAAGGTAGAAGTAGTGAGAAGAACTGGTGAAGGAAGAAGAAAAAATTAGACCATGTGAAGGAAGAAGTAGCAAGTAGAATCGATGAAGATCGGTACAACTCACATAAATAAATTTATGTCTTTTGCTAAGTTGGTGCTTAGTGGTGAGGATTGGTGTCTGTGAATATTTATAAGAGTAGGTTGGCATTGCTCAAGAAAAGAGATTGGTGTCTCTTGATTAGTTGGTGCTTAGAAGTGGGGATTTGTTCCTCCAGTATATGAATATATGTAAGATTATGTTGGTTCCTACAAAAATTTGTACCAATGGGGATTGATGTCTCGAGTAGATTGGTTCCTACAAATAATTATACATAGAAGTTTGTTGGATAGTTGGTTATCATTGATGTTGTTGGATAGTTAGTTGTCATTGATGTCAACATAAGTGGTTTTCATTGATGTCAACATATGTGATGGGTATAGTTTAAGAAGTCTCCAAAGTAGTCCCCTTATGGCATAGCTTTAATCATGGCCCTCACAAGAAGATGCTTTGAGTAAGTCTATAAGAATCGAAGAGGTGTATCATGAGGATCGAAATTGATTAAGGAAAATGAGGTTGAAGAATACTCCAAGTGTATACAAAACCATCATAGATGTATAGTCATCGGCATATCATTTTTAATGGTAGGTGGTATTCCACGTGGTTCCTCACGGTTGAGGAGTTATGCCCTCATGAGTTGAAATCCCTGAAGAATGGTTAAGAAGACCCTAAAAGGTTATAACAAGATGCCTCAAGTAATTAATTAAAGGGTAAAATATTTATAATAAGAAAGCACAGGCCGACCCTAAAGTTAAGGAAAGAAGTCACGTGGACAAGTATAAATACACTTCAAGAAGCATCTCATTATTACATACACAAGTTCAATGGTTATCTATCTTTCAACTGATCTTTTGGTAAATCTTTATGTAGCATATTTGAGGTAGTGAAGTGTAAGGTAGTGAAGGGAAGTGAAGAGAAACGTTTGCAAACTAAGTTTTTGAGGGTATCTCTAGGTTGTAGTGAAGCAAGGTGTGGACATCTGTGGATTGTAGTCGAGCAAGGAGCAGACATCCATGGGTCATAGTAGAGAAGGTCATGGATTTGAGAAAAGGTTTTGAAAAGGTATGCTTGGTCTAGGTTGTAGCAAGGCATGATGAAACAACAAGGGTTTTACATGGTTTGAGATGGTATGCATCAAGTTTCGTCATGAGTAAAGGTATGTCTTTATGTATTTGAATGCATGAATGGTTTGGCACATGCTTAAGGTATGTCTTGGAGGCCTCTTGGTAAATGGTTGAATATGGTTAAGGTTCATGTCTTGATGATATTAATATATGCTTGAGACATATCCTTGGTTTTCACAATAAAAATCACAACGATGAATTCCTCCCGCAAAGGATTGTTAAACGCTATTATTTATGATAATAATATTTAACTAGTAGGTGGGACCCCCTTGTATAATAGACACGAAAAGATAGACATGTTATGCTTATATATTGTTGTTTTTATGATATTTCCTACACAGTCATATACTTTTGATGATGCAGTCTTGGTTTCATTTGATATGATAAATGGGTGGTTGATGCATTGTTGCTAAATGTTGTTGATATTTACTTGCGATACAGGGCATTTCTATGTCTATGAGAATCATATTGTTTACATGTGTTATGCTATGCTATGTTATAGCATTGTTTACTAATCCATATATGATTTTTTCAAAGGATAATAAAATGGGAGCTTGATCAAAACAAAAAGAAAGGAACAATGGATAAGTCATAAGGCTATGGTAAAAGATTACATAGAAATTTGAAATGAATATATAAGTTGATACAAGTGGTGGACCTAGCTGTTATACTATGCGATTTTGTTTAAAATATTATATAGAGGTGCATATGGTAACATTAATACATGATTATTTTTTAAGTTATGACATAAATTTAACGTATAAGTTATATGTCTCGGGTGGTTCACTATGCAATTGATATGGTATCGAATTTATACAAAGGATATGGCATTGAATTTTGGTATTGGATATGGTTTAATTTTAATGGTGGATGTTATGTTAGTGGGTTGGCTCATACATGGAATTGAATAGGTCCAAACCTCCCTTGAGCCATCACCCTCGCATAGTTGCATTGTTTCTCTGTTGGTTGTGGAAGCTACGTGTTTTCAGGATTGGAAGGGGAAAACTCAACCAGTTCATCATTGAAGAAATTTTCTCACAGATATGGCTCTTATATTTCCATCCATCATGGACTCTCTGTATTATGAATCAAATGGTGGCTCAGGATAGCATGGGTTCTATGTTTTCTTGAGTTTTTGATTGAGTGTAAATATTGTGTTCTGGTTTCTCTGTGATTACTGCGAAATGTTGGAATTTGTAAGCGAAGTAATGGTTGTTATTGATTATAAAGTTTGTGCATTGGTTATTTACTCAGTCAGCTTGGTTTTTATGATGGTTCTCTGTGAAATAATGGTAACAATAGTGCAACAAGATATGATTTTTATTGTTGAAGGGTTTTAACCACCATTCTGTGTATCATTTGTTGTTAACTCTTTTTCCCTCTCAGTCATTGTTGTAATTCTTTATCCAAGTTGCAATGAAACATTCAACAATGGTATGGTTCTTTTTTCTAAGCCTCGAGCTATTGTTGATGACTCATTCTTTACTAGCATTTCACTGAACGATTTCCACAAGTCCAATCTTGGTTGGCCCTGAATGTTTAACGCAAGCCTGCGTATGTATTGAATGGATACGAGGTGTGAAGAATTTTCACACACCACTCCTCTCATCCCTTCTATAATGACGACTGTTATGTTGTGTGGCCTCATTGTCAATTTTTTTCGAAAGTTATCAACCCCTTGCATGATGGAAAGAGACATGGTCTCTTTGTTTTTTTTAGTATCGTTCATTGTTAAATTAACCCTCGTTCCTCTCTGCAAAAAAATTTAGAGGCTTGTCTGTGTGCCTGGTTTGTTTAGCTCGAATTGATTTATTCTCCACTAGAACATTCTCTTATGGTTCTGTCAACATCTTTGGGGTTATAAATTGAAGGACCGTGGTGTTTTTTAAAGAGCATGGCTCTCTATTTTTTCAAGATTACGTTTTTTCCTGTGGTTGTTACTCGGTGATAAATGGATATGAGGATAAAATACCATGAGCTCTCTGTGTTTTTTAAAGACAAGTAGACTTTCATTACCTCTCTGCATTTAAATAATAAAGATCCCGACTTGGAGTCTGACTTGCTTTTACCTCCCTTGGATACCCCCTGGGGTTTGTCAAGATTTTGGGTTTAATGATTGTGGAAATTTTAAAGGCACAGACTCCCTCGCTTCAAAAACCATCCTCTTGGTCGAATCTTTGTGTGCCCTCTTTGTGATGAATTTGTTTGAATAGAAAATAAAAGTATGTTTACCTATCGCCCTAGAGATTCCCTTCTATTTGATTATGGTATTTATTAATGTGTTTAATCCTAGCATGACCATAATTACATTTAAGTTAAGAAGGAACATGTGTGAGTGATTATTTCACCAAGAATGATCATGATTCTGTCAAAGTTTAAAATAGATACATGTGTGGAAATATCGTTTTGTTCACTTCATACATCATATGGTTCTATGGGTCAGTCCTTTTAAAAGGAAATCTGTATATATTGATGCACATAGAGATCAAGCTCAGTTTTACATTTTTGGGGTTTGACTATTGTTTTCGAATCATATTGTGTCAATTATATGATCGAAGACTTGTGTATATGATTGGTTCATCGATCATTCTCTAAGTCTATCAATTTTTTCTTAAAGGAACCTGTGGGTAATTAAATCGGGCCTGATTTTTGTTAGATGACAGTGATTGTTGATTATTATCTTGGGTCTATTATTGATTACCAAAGATGGATGTTCGACATAGATTAAAGGGATCATTGTGATTATTTTGTTTATATCTTAAAAAAAAAAAATGATCAACGTTAGCACATGCAGTACTGTGGAATAGGAAATATTTTGATAGTCATTACATAAATGCACAGATTGGTATAAATGGAAGATTTCTAGGAAATTAAGTAGTTTTATTGATACAACAAGTAATTTCTATGCAATTGAGGAACAATGAATGTTTTTGGTCTTGGAAGTGGATGCTTTTTGGATTGAATTTAAAACAGAATTATGATAGTTGATTGATTTAATTTATTTCATGAACAATATCTGTTAATTCCCTATCATTTTCTCACTTTTTCGCTGATTATAAATCCCATCACGATCCCCAATTCATTTTTCACTCCGTGTTCACTAAAATTAAATTAAAACTCTGTATGACAGTATTAAAAAATAACATAGAGATAAATGACAACATATATGTTTTGGTATAGTTGCACAGTCAGTTGGTATAGTTGCACAGTCAGTTGTTTAAGTGATATCATGTTCTTAATCCCTGTCATGATATCACTTTTTCACTCAATAAAATCCCCCCAAATATCCAATGAACCCTATTTCACACCCTTCTCATTTGACAATTATTAAATAAATTCTATGAATTGGATTGCATGGGTCTAATGTTAATTGTTGAGCCAAAATTTGTTTCATATTAAGAGAATGTCATGTATGGTATGTTCAAGAGCTAGTTTCAAATAATGGTTTCATACAGGATGATCTTCTTCAGCAGAGGAAGTCATGGTCAAAACAATAGGGGAAAATGAAACTGGAACAGAGGACCTAGAAGGCCCAGATTCTCAATACATTTTGATCTCGATCCTCAAGAGTTAAACCAACTCTTTCGAGTTGAATTTTTCAATTGGATTGGGCAAGGGATAGTCCATATTAGACCATAGAGGCCTCCCTTCCAGCCCCAACATGTTCTTGTTATCCCTATGCCACCTCATGTATATTTGCAGCTTGAAGTTCCCAAGAATGATGGATGTCAGGAGATTTTTCACCCAACAGTATCACACCATCGTGGCTGGCCAAATTTGTCAGTACCTCCTTTCCCTCCACATGTTAACCCAAATGTTTAGATTTCCCCTACACACTCACCTGTACAGTCCTCCCATGCAAGAAAAATACTCAAAATCGAGGCCCACCATGTGCATCATAAAGGTAAAGTTGTTGTTTCTCCCTCCTCTCCTTCAAGTGACTCAACCAATTCAGTATCGTCACGTATGCACTTGAGAGATGACCGCTACCATGTCATTAGCGATATAAAGCATCAGGGTTCTACCCAACCTAAGGCTAATTTAGGGAAGTCAAAAGGGGATAGCAACAACAAAGGAAAAATTGCCTCTGAAAGTGGAAAATATGGGTTTTCATTATGTGTTTATTATTGATTTACTGAGGATAGAAGATTAATGAAAGTTTTGGACAACAAACTATTTTTGGATATTATGGATATTTACTTGTTTGGACATAATTTGAAATATCTCTGATATTTAAATTTCAAATTGTGAAAATAATTATGGGAGCCACAAGGAGGCATGTGTTTGTTTGATTATCTAATTATGTTTATTTTTTTAAGAAATAAAGGGAGTCACAAGGGGTCCCACCTACTATTTATTATTTAATAAAAGGCCTTTAATTATTATTATTATTTCTTCCCCTAAACTAAAATTTAGTTGAGTTTTAGTTAACTTAATTAAATGAGGTAGTTGAACTTGTTATCACTCCAGGAGTCTCTTCAAGTTGTAGATCAAGAGATCTTGGTAACTTAATCGAATGTTTAATGAAATATATAGAATATGGGAAATTGGATAAAAAATGAATCACTCACACACTCACTCCTTCACTCAAGAAAATTTGAACATACTCAGAAAAAAAAACGCTCTCAAAAGGTATTTATCAGATGGTTTTTAAACTCATATCGATGAAGAATACTAATTATATAAACAACATCACATACATTAAAAATATATATGAAAGGTCGAGTATAACTAGTAAATAATACTTATGATTCTAGTTTACTAATGCAAAGATAAGATGAAAATCATCAATCATTAAGTAAACAAGAGAAATGAATATGATATTCAACTCACAAGTGTAGAATAAAGGAAATTTCAAGAGGTCTGAACAATATCAATGAGAGAAAATTATCATTCCAATGTATATATCAAAATCTTTACAAGAAAAGAGTGTCTCGAAAGCTCTCCAAATTCCTCCCCCTTTGCTCCTCCCTTTGGTATTGTTTATAAAGATATTACAGGATCATATAGATCCAAAATAGATTTATCTCATAACCTCTTCATCTATATTTGGTTTTTTGAATATATCCAACTCAAATCCGAATTTGTGAGGTGGCTAGCAAAAACATAGTATACAATTTCTGGAAATATCCCTCTCAAAGATTCACCCATATCTCCCAGATCCTAACAACTGTTGGAAAACAAAGAGAGGTTTTTTAAGAGGAGCTCGGGCTTGTGAAAAACCTCTCTCACTGTCCAAAAATACATTTCCATCTCATCGGAATATATCTCCAAAAAATATGACTAAAACAGGAAAATACAAATTTCCAAAATCTAGTCATATTCCTACAATCTAGGATTTGATATCTAAAATGTTTACATTGAGGAAATGAAGTGCCACCGGCATGATTTTATGGGGGGGATCTTATATGTGGCCACCTTGACCCAAAAAGTCTCTTTCCAAGTCTAATTTTTACCAAATCTCATTTATGTTGAAAGTTTGAAGAGTTGGTAGCGCAATACGCAAGAAAAACACAGTTTGCGCTACCAACTTCTTGTAGATGATCTTTTTAACCTTTGCGCATGAAAAATGACTATACAACTGAAATGAAGGCTGAGAGATTCTTCTTTATACTTGATATAATATAATATAACCTTTCATATGCTAGGGCATATCATTTTTTTATCATTTAGGCTCTCTCCTGCATCATTATTCACAATTAGAGTTTATGCCACAATGTCACTTCAAGTGCTTTAGACAAGCATGCAAGGCATCTGAAATTGCAGCTTGGAAGGATTATTTCAATGGATCAAATACTATTATAGTTTCTTGATATTTACTGAGATTACTCAGGCATCATCTCAGTAATAATGCATTAATATCTTCCTTTCACAATGTAGATCAAATGACCATTTATAAGACTTCGGATGTTTGAGATAAAAATGAATCTTTGTGATCATGACACATACATATTTTACCACTGCAAAACTGATGGAGGAATTATAGAATACTTCTATCACCTGCACCTTTATCTGGATCTTGTCAAACCCTTAAAGACAAAACTTCCTTAGTTTCCATGAAAACCTTAACAATACTTCTTTGATGGCGAGATGAAGCTTTGGAGGAGAATTGAAGATTTTGATGATGGATTCAGAGTGTCTAGAAACTTGCTTGATTTCCTTTTACCACTTGAAAAGACCATAAATCATAAAACGCGGCATCCTTCTGAGTTGGTAGCGCACATAATGGAAAAAAGGTAGTTTGCACTACAAACTTGTGAGGTGATGAGATTTGATATAGACAAGGTATAATAATGATTAAATATGACAAATGAGGGGAATAAGGACTCTTCTTGGATGTAAGACCCACTCCTATGCTTAAGATAACTCAAACTGAGACACTTTTCAATATGAGAATATTGGTTTAGTGAACCTAGAAGACCACTAGTCACCCTTCCAATACAACTGATATGACCAAACTTAGATGAAAAGAATGATTTGAGAGGATGACTTTCTAGGACCTAACATAACTACTTCAACTAATTTGGAATCCATAAAATCCAAATGAGAAGGAAGAACAAGAGGAGAAAAGAACGATAAAGCATACTAAGGTTTTCTCTTGAGTTTTATTGAAATAGTTCAGTTTTCATTCATTCTTCAATTCATTAAAATCATAATTCTCTTTTATGACATAAGGGTCCTATTGTAGAMAACAAGGTTCAAATTTGAATCATATCATTCATATGCTTGTTTCAAAGGTGTTGATCTATATTTGATAGTCTATGTAGAGTTGTCTATTTATGAATTGAGTTCCATGACTGATAAATGATATTGTGCAGAGTCAAGTAGGAAGCAGTCTGTGGCAAGTTGATCCAGATTTTAAAGTTCAGTTTTTACTTCTTCTCAAAGTCCTTTTGTATGGTTTTAATCGGGGGTATCTAAGTTTGACCTTGGTCCATGCCCCCACAAATATTTTTGTAAAGAGAATGATCCTTTTGATTTCTTGGAATTAAATAATGTGATTCATATTATGTCTCATCTGTGTTAATATGTGACTTGGTATTTTTTCTTTTGATCTCCACATTTACTTTTTGCAATCTATTCTATTCCAAAAATTATATAAAAATGTTATATTTTGCAACAATATTTTATTTAAAAAAATCAGCCTAAGCCCTTGTAATTAATGCTTCTGGATTGGGAAACACTTTTGAGGCTATAAACATAGGGTAATATTCCCGGCTATCTTTCCTTAGCCAAGCAATATTTGAAAATGCTTGAGTAAGATAAATTCATATATTTTCCTCAACACTTATTTGGAGACCATACTAGGGAAATATTCCACATCTCTTCGGTTGATTGTATGATTGATCATCATTGAATATATTTATATTTCTGATTTCGAATCTTTAACTCTTTCTTTTCTTCATGATTGTACCTATTGCAAGGCATCCCAATATTGAGCCCGGTCTTAAAGATCACACTATCATTTCTTTAACCTTGTTTAATACCATCTTAGAGACCGCTAATACCCAGGTTGAGCTTGAATGCTCATGGGAAGTGATTGAACAAGACATAAGCATCTGAGAACATTGGGAAGCTAGGAAAAGACAACCTAGGAATCGACCATAGCTTTCTTTTTCCTATAGTTTTGATCTTATTTTCATGTGCTTAAACCCTTGTATCTCTAGGAGACGAAGAGGTTTATCACCTGAGATCAATCGTATTAATGAAATAGGAAGAAGAAACATTGTTTTGTCAGTCTAATAAAGTACTCTAAGGAGAAATTTGTCTGATTCAGCCAATTCATCTTTCTCTCCCTTACCTATCATCCACAAGGTGGCATCTATTGGTGTCTCTGGTGGCACTGGAGGTGTTGGAAGATTGATTGTTGTCATTGATGTCAACCCT
>JZKD02S0020030.1:494849-515096 GCA_000966675.3 Picea glauca | reverse complement strand
TCTTATACTATTGTTCATTGCTCATTGGATATAATTGAATGGTTTAAGTATAAGTTGAAAAAGGTTTTTAAATTGTACTGGATACTGATTCACCCCCCTCTCAGTATCAACAGGAGGTTATTCTTCATCTTATACTTCAACATCGTTAGTGATTGGTATCTTGTATAGTCATCAAATCCCTGTCCACTCTACTACAAATCATGCCAAAGTCATTAAAAAGTATGGGCTTTTTCAGTTTGAAGAAGATGCTACAACTACTCTGTCGCATGTTTCCTCCCTCTTAACCTAACACCTAGTACTTGTCCACTTCCTAAATTCAAAGAGAATATCCCTATGTTTTCAAGGAATAACATGATCACTACGAATGAACACTTGGTGGAATTTTCTAATTTCTTTCACAACATAGGAGCCAATGACAATGACACATGTATGCTCTTATTTGTTAATTCCATTGAAGGGAAGGTTGTTTCCAATTTATTTGAACTTCCTCCTAAGATTATTTCTACATGGGAGGAGTTAGTCTATTGGTTCAATTCTACCTATGGGTAGTCCAAAATCCCAGTTGAGAAGTTACGGGAATACAATAACATTACTTATAAGGACGATGAAACTATCAAGTCTTTCAACTTGTGTTTCACCAAATTATATAAGAAAATTCTCGAACTTATTTTCCCTCAAAACCAAGACACTTTCATGCATTATTATAATTCTCTACCTTCCCCCCACTGTTACAGGCTTGAAGAAAAGGCCATTGATAACCTTGGTTCTTCTTTTCATACTTTTTTAAAGTATGAAGAACAACTTGAAAAAGTAGGTCTTCCTAAGGGATATTCAGTTAAACAGACATATATGTCCACCCTCTTACAACTTGTACAATACATGAATAATTGATGATAGCGTATGAGCGGAAAGGAAATGTACCCTCTCTTACCCCTGGGGCCTCATCTTCTTCTTCACCACCCTTTAAGAATCTTAATGGAAATAACTTTCAACCTAAATCTATCATGCCTTGTATTTGGTGTAACATTTTCAAGGAACACCACGAGGAAAGTATTTGTGAGGTAAAGAAGAGTGCCAGAGATAAAATATTTGGTAAAAGAGCCGAAACTACTATTGTTGTCCTAGACTTTGCAGATCCAGAGGATGTTATGATCATAAAAACTAGGAATAAATCCTATTCTTCGAAAGGTAAATATGATCCTCCTCACACTTCTTCAATCCCAAGATCATATTCACCTTCTACTGTTTAGGTTTCTAAATCTCCTAAAAGTCAAGGAACTACCTCCCCTCTTCCCTCTTCCAAATACAACATTATCAGTCAATTGGATAATATTGAATTTGATGCTACCCTCCTAGACATGGTTGTCGTCCTTGAGCAACAAAAGCATCTGAAAATTTTTATGGAAGGAAAAGCTTCCATTGTAGCCAATCTCTTTGAAGAGGTATATGAAGAGGATTCAACTGTAAATAAAGTAGGTGTACATAACTTTAGATGCCTTACAAAAAAAACCTTGTTTTTATTTCTATAAAGATTATGGACAAAATATCCCATTGTTGTCTCATTGACGATGGTTCAGGCCCAAGTGTAATGTCAAATATTATTATGGAAGAGATAGGATTGTCTTGTAAAAACGAAAACTCCAGAAGCATGCTCTCTTATAATAGTTTAAAACAAATGACCATAGGTGAAATCAAGGACGTGAACTTGGTTTTGTGCATGCATCCTAAAATCAGGACAACCCTTAATATTCAAGTAATTGATATGCCAGTGAGTAATTACTCGATCATCTTAGGAAGAGATTGGAAAGATTTGATGGGTGGATACCTCTCACTCGACAAGACACACTTATCTATTCCTTTGAATGGTAAAAACATCATATTCCTAAGGGAGGGGAGAATTTCACCTTACACAGAAAGCATCCCATAGCCTAATGTGAATTATATCGAGGAGGACCTATGAGTGTACTCCATCTTTGCAGATGAGGACAACAATACCTTGGAACAAATTGACATAGAGGATGGGATGTGGCATATGCAGCTTTATGGTTCATTCTCCAATGAAGGAAACAAAGTTGGTATTATCTTGTACTCTCCTATGGTTAAAATTCATAACTTTTCCAATAGGTTAGAGTTTTCTTGCAAAACAAATGTCACTGAATTTGAAGTGTTACTGCTAGGAATTGAAAATGCCTATAATTTAGGTTATGGTCGCCTTACAATTTTTGGGGATTCTGTTATGAGGGAAATCTCTCTATGGCTAGGGTAAACCACAACATATGGATATGACTGTAGAAATAAACTCTCTTCTCAAGTATGCTATGAAAACAAATATGCTAGCAAGACAAGATAAAAGGCCTACCTCATCTAAAAGTTCGATGAAGTCCATCGTTGAGCACTTGACCCAAAGAAATATACCTGCAACTAGTCCTCAAAAACCAAGCAAAACAAGAGTATGGTGATATTATATAATGTTAGCACATTCAATAGCATAATCAATTAATAGAAAAGACAAATACGCCCATGGAATAATAATTCAATATATTTGAAAGATATCAATTGGACGAGAAAAGAGTATTTATATTAGTATATAATCAACAGAAGTGAAAATGTTACAAACTTTTGTGTCGGCATGGTTCAGAATCGAGAAACTAAGTTCCTTCTAGTTGGGCCTCCACCACTTCAATCATCCACCAAAGGCCATCTCATAAGAGAGAAACAATGAGGTTCTCAATCAATAAGGGAAGAGCTTGGGGGCTGAACATTGTGTTCAGACTTAAAGGACAAAGGGATGTAGACTCAATATGAAGTAAATAATTCCTCCAGAGTAGCTTTTCTCTCAAAGTTGAATTATTCCTTCTTTTCCATATCTCGTAATTGGCCCATTTATAGCCTTAAAAATGGAACTAAAAATCCGATTCGGAACATTTCCAATATATGAAAGGCCAAGGATCATAGATCGCCTATCGTGACATGGAAAACCAACATTAATTTTCATTTTCTGGCACAAATATCGATGTACACAGGCTTTAGTGGAGCATCCTGCATATACACATGCTGTATAGTGTGCAAGATGCATACATGTGGAAAAATATTTGTCTTTAGCTCTGTATCTTACAAACACGGATGATAAGTCTGCATGAGGAAATGGAAAAAGGCCTTCTGGGCAAGATTGCATAGGGTGAGGAAAATATTGTTATAACAGATGCCCCCTAATGTGTGAGGTCAGAGGAGTATGTCTAATGGCTGAGATACATTATAAATAACCTAGAATTGGAGTGGTAGGGGACCAGTTTGAAGAACTCATTTCTTATTACATTCTGTACTAAATTTGCATACATGGATGCCAATAAAATTTACACTGCAGATCCATGTGAAAATATACCAAACAAGTGTCCATGGCCATGAATAGGAAAATACAAATGCGGTTACATGCCAATAGTTGTCATAGTCACAAACAAGGCCTAGTAGAACCAGTATAAAAACTAATCTGAAGATATCTATATACAATGGAGTACAATCTGATCTCCCATGGTCATTGAAGTCATATAGGTATTGGTCCAATGAAAAGGAAGCAACGACTCAGGAAAGCTGCAGACACATAGTGATGTATTCAATTATTCTACACAATCCACCAAAGGTGAAAGTCTACTTCATGTGAATAAAGGAGTTGACGTCAAACAAAAAGAAACATCGTTTGATTAGCATTCATTGATGTATACCGTTAACAAGCGGGAGACGACCTATCGATAATGAAAGTAGATATCAAGGCATCGAGTACATTCTTACAAGTGTGACTAAAGGAGTTGGTGTCGAACACTTGAATAATCCATTGATCAAGAGACATAGATGTATTCCCAATTGTCGATGGCAAGAGAGCCTACCACTAATGATTGCAAGCCTCAAGGTACTCATAAGACTCTAGGTCTCGTATCTAGAATAAATGAGCTGAAGTCGATGGATGGAGATCTGCTGAAAGGAGAGAATTAAGGAATATCTCATCTGTCAGAACGAGGTACAAAGAAGGAGCTTCATGATTTGGTGGAAATCGAGCGAGGAACATGTTCATGAACCAACGACCCTGTGTGTCTTTTTGGTGTTTCAAGTGCAAGCGATACACAAAAAAGACCCTATGAATAACATCCAATGATGACAATTGCTGACAAAGGTGAGTAAACCACCAATAAGGCTAATGGAATATAAGACACTACACGAATCCCAATGTGTGAATAGATGTCTTGTTGTCGAACATAAGGGAAACCACCCAGTCAATGACCAATGATGAAATGTCGACTGCTAGGTTCAAGGTTACCTACCAATGGTGAAAGTAGGGCCAGGGTGCATGATAGGACTACAATATCATGTGATTCTGAGACAAAATGAGGGTATGGACGATGTGAAAAGTCAAGAGTTATGAGGAGTGGCTGACACAGGTTGATAAACTTCCTTTGAACAAGAGCATGAGACATATTGAGGACTCTGACAGTATAGACCCAATGTCATTGAAACCATAAAATGCAGGAGGCATCAATAAAACTCTCTATAGAGAATGGAAGAATAACCAGTCGATAGAGAAGATTCTGTAACAAGCTCAGCTTCCTAAGGCCATGTTAATCCCAAAATTATGATGACAAATGGATTCAATAACTTTGTTATCTGTTCAAAGGTGCCACGACTACTGCCAATACAAGATAATACTCCCTTCTTGCCCGTATTTCTTTTGTTTTTTCATAGACAAATGAATGTTATGATACAGAGGAGGAAATGAGTGTCACAAGTAAGAAAAACTAGTTCTAGCAGTGGAAAATACCTATGCTCAATGCATGGAAATGCATGCGGGAAATGGACACGTGAGGGAATGTTTGCTCCTAGGTATAGGGTGTCAAATTGTGAAGGATATAAACAAGGATCTACTTGGTTGAGGATGCAAAACTACTGATGCAAAACGGTTTATATTGTAAAGCGAGAACATGCTATAGGCTCAATACTGCAAGCAAGGGCATGAGATTAAATCACAACTTAACACCAAAAAATGTCATTTTTATGAATTTTAGTCTACTTGGTTTTAAAAAGGACTAAACGTGTGCCAAATAGATGTCTTTTCAAATCCCATTTACGAGTGTGAAAGAGACAAGTTCACTCGACAACATTTTCTCTTTTTGATAGCGAGTTAGAAAAGAGATTAACTAAGACTCATGACCTTTCAAGTCCAATTAATGAATGTGAAAGGAACAAATCACTCAACAATCTTTTCTCTTTTTGAAGACGAGTTGGAAAAGAGCTTAACTTAAACTCGGTTGGGATTCCTCGGGGTATAAGGCAACATGTTTATGAGTGAGAAATGAGGCTCAGCATAAAGTCATGTACTTAGCTATGAGGGACTCCCGGTCTTATGGAAAAATATCTGCATGGGCACCAAATGCAGTAGGGGATATAACTAGGGCACCCATGTTCAGTAAGTCTCTACCACTTGATAATGACATGAATTATAGTAGATGGAAGGTTCTGTCACCACAAATGGATTCAAACCTAAGGCATAAAAAGTGTCAGTTATAGGATAATGCGAAAATGCATGAAGTGATGGGTACCTATCTTATATGTTGGGTAATGAAAATGCCTTCCTGTGGTGACGAATGGTCAACATAATGTTGAAATCTGCAAGAATCCCTAGTTAAAACTACAAAAACCAACTCAATCCAACTTTGTATTAGTCCATTAAGTGAAAAAAGGGATCAAAACTATAGAAAGTGGGTAAAAATAGTTTATAAATAGTAACAAAACCAAAAATTACTATACCATTTTGATTTTTTACCCAAATAGTAAAAAATGGACCAAAATACCTCTGAGATTCAAACGGTGATTGCGGGAGCGTCAGGAAACAAAATCAACAACCATCTAGACCAAGTAAATCTACTTCCATTCCTCTTCATTTTCAATGGATTAAAATTTTGAATTAGGTTCCAAATTTTTAGTAATTGGGGGCACTAAATGTAAAAATCAGTGTACGCGGGCTATCTTCAATTGGGTCACGTATACGATGGGTTATACGCGCCTGTTCAAACTGTAGGGTGTGTATAGCTAGCCCTATACGCAACTTTAAGTGAAGTAGACCACGTACATGCACACAAACAATAAATTTTAAGGATTGTAACTCAATTTTTTATTTGTCCTTAGCAGGATGGTTCTTGAATGGAGAGAAAGAGAGCACGAGAAGGTCGATGTTGTTTTGGATCGAGATCTGGGGGCCCAAATGGCCTTAAAGAGATGTGGCTTATATAAATTTTAGGTGCTTAAAGGAACGAGATCTGAGGTGAGGTTTCTCTAGATTCTTGTGGGTTATTGGGACCCTAAGAATGAAAGATTCAATCTCGATGGGAAACCATTGAGAATTGAAGTAGAGGACATTTACTTTTTGTCTTGTCTATCATGCCAAGGAGAAGTTGTAAACCTCATATCATGGGGAGTAGGGAAAATAATGAAAATAAGGGAGTACATCGACTCCCATTGTGTAACAGGGACCCCAAAGGTCAGGAGTCAACTCCCTATCTGGGTAATAAATAATCTCAGTGTGGAGATTATTGTCCTTGTATTGACCAGGATCACAGGTTCGGTCTCATTTCATCAAGCATTGAGGTCACTCATGTTCTATGCAGTGTAGTGTATGAGACCCATAGTATATGATTGGTGTACCTTACAACTGGAAAATATGAAGAGCCAGTTGACAGAGTGCAAACAGGGGATCAAGAGAAATTTTTGGTTTTCCTCTATCCTATGCAGTTTCTTTTTCAAATGGGTTCTAGGTATGGGATGTAGAGTAGAGATTCTTCCAAGAGGACCTCGTGATCCATCCATGGCATGGGTGACCAAGGTAATGAGGCAGCAAGGGGGTGGTAGGGTGCCCACACCCTACAACGATAATTTATTCTTTTGGTGACAGCGATAGGTCATCGCCCTAGATGACTATCCCTATGCAGGGATTGACTTCAAAAGGGATCTAGACATGCCACTCCCACTAGGGACCGCCTACAGTGATATAGGTAAGTTGAAAGTTTTTACATATTTCATTTTTTTGTATTTTTGTATAGTAGAAAAAATATTTTTGATTAGTGCTTAAGTATTGACTAGACATTTGTGTAATGCATATGTGGGTCCATGACGGCTGGAAGGGTTTCATTGAGGAGACGAGGCGGCGGGAGTAGAATATGAGAGAGTCATACAAAACGTGCGGGGCAACTTGTCTCATTTGACTCAGAGGATTCCCATGGTTCAGGTAGAGAATCTGCCTGAATCCATGCAGCGACAGGTGGTGGGTGTACCTAAAGCTTGGGTACGAATCTT
Source organism: Picea glauca (assembly GCA_000966675.3). Lineage (NCBI taxonomy): Eukaryota > Viridiplantae > Streptophyta > Pinopsida > Pinales > Pinaceae > Picea > Picea glauca. The sequence goes on along the minus strand of JZKD02S0020030.1, from coordinate 507,761 downwards.
TAGGCATCTCACAAAATTTGTAGTTTGTTACCATGACACACATCCAGTGCCACAGGGATATATGTCGTGGGATATTGTAATATCGAATGTATATGTATTGAGGTTATTACCCTTGATTTTGTAATATAAACACCATATTTTTTGAAATATTTAAAAAAGGATCTTCGACTTTACTTATATTTTAGACTTTGTATATTGATGAGATGGTGTTCTTTACTTTAGTTATGTGACAAATGCAAATCTAAAATGAAATTAGCATAAGCATCAGATACATGATTAGAAATCTAAGGAATATGATAATATGTAATAAAATCAAACTTTCGTTCTAAAAGATGTACCTCTAGGAATTGTTAGAGTAAAGTAGGATCACACACAATAACTTCCATTCAAATGACATACTACTAACTGGGAATCCAGGAAAACCTCTATCGAGCGAATACCATGTGAGATAGCTTTGTGAAAAATTTCTATAATGACACTATATTCAGCCACATTATTCGTGGATGGCCCTAGGCATATGCCACCTAATGACACCAGTAGACCCTCGGGTGAGTAAACCACCCAAGCGGCGAAAGCCAAGTTATGTGTATGACAACTGACTCCATCTATGAATCCTATGTAGACCAAAGACTCCGTTGACATCTTTCAACCAAGTGAAAGCTCAATAACAAATTCTAAGACGAAAAGGAAAAATAAATATACACTAAATTACATTAGTATACAAAGAAGTTCTCCCAAGCTTGGGGCTTAGGCATAATATCTTTTCAAGTAGAGCCCATTTCTAGTCTTGGCCAACCTATTCCCTTCATAATATTCTAACTCATAGGCTCATTTTTATAGAACACATCGCATGATATAATGACCGTGCCACATGGTTTTAAACTTGTCTACCCCAAGTGGTTCCTTGGATTGATCATACAAGAGGACCAAGTCACACTCAGCATACAATCGAGGATGGACAATATTATCGTATTGAACCTTGACACGTATTTTTTTTTCCTCGATAGTCATAGAGGCATCTTGATGCTACTCATCAAGACTCTCTAGGTGTACAAGGCATCGCTCGAGATCGAAAGTGTTAGGTGGAAGCGCGACTGCCATTTTGAGAGAAGGGATTTGACATTCAATAGGGAGTATCAACTCCACACTGTGTACTAACTGGAAAGGGGAAAATACGGTGGCAGTCTTGACCGAGGTTCGGTATGCCTAGAGTGCGGGATATAGCATGATGTGCCAGTAGGACTTACTCTAACTAACAGTTTTTTGCAAAATGGTCTTGAGAGATTTTTTTACGGCCTCTACTTACCCATTTTCCTAGGGGTAATAAGGAGAAGAATGACCATGTCTAAACCCCAACTTAGATGCTAGTTCTTCCATCATTTCATTCTGAAAGTGACTTCCATGATCAGTGACAATCTCACTCGAGATACCAAACCGGGCGATAATTTTATTGAACATGAAGAAGGTGGAAATATTCCCATTGTATTTAATTGTAGGCATGGCCTCAACCGACTTATTAAAGTAGTCGATAGCCACGATGATGTGTTGATGCCCCTCAGCTGAAGTTGGGTGGAAATCCATGAAATCGACCCCCCACTTGGTCAAGGGACTAACGATAATGACTGGGTGAAGAGGGGATGAATGCGAGCGCATTTTCCTAGTGAACACCTGACAGGGGTGACACTTCTTAACCGCTTCAATAAAATATTTAAATATAGTAGGCTAGAAATAACCGGCTCGTAAACATTTTTGGGTTGTTTCAAGCCCGGATAGATGATCAACACAAGCCCCACTGTGGAAATCATTCAGGATTGACTCGTCTTCTCCATGAGTTAAAACATGATGCAAGATATTGTCTATTACTTGGCGATACAAAGTGTCGTCGACGATAGTATACTTCTTAGCTTGGTAGCTTACATGTCGTCGGTCATATCGTGAGAGATGTTGAGGGAAATTCAAAGTTTGGAGATAGAGAACAATGTATCCATACAAGGGGTCAGATGACGAGATAAGAAATATGTGTTCGTCCGTAAACAAATAAACATGGATAACATCCTCATCTAATCATGGAAATTTGGATATTAACTCCGCAAAGACTACTTATTTCTCAGATTTCATAGAAGTGAAATCAAGATCAAACTCTTGTAAAATGACAATCCATTTATTATATTTTCCCCTTATGATACGTCTATTAAGGACGTATTGAAATGGATTGACATCGACAATAACAATAGTCCTGCAAAGTAATATATAATGACACAAACATTGGAATGCGTGCATGACATCCAAAGCTATATTTTCAACGTGATAATAATTAATCTCAGGACCGACTAAGGTTTAGCTAATATAGTAGACGACGTGCTCATGGAGCTCATATCTTCCTGAACCATTACCATACCAATCGTCTCCTCGGATGTGGTGATATAAAGAAAGTAATATCTATTATATTCAAGAGGCTTCAATAGAGGCATCGATACCAAGGATTTCTTCAAAGTATCAAAGGAATCCTAGGCCCGCTCATCCCAAATAAAAGGGGTGTTCATCTTCAAAAGGTGCATGAAACCCTTAGTGATATTGGCATAATTCACTATAAACCAACGAAGAAAGTTATCTTTCCCTTGCAAACCTTGAAGTTGTCTAATCGTGCATGGGGGAGGCAATCAAAGTATTTCCGCAACCTTTAAAGGATCTACCATGATCCCAGTCTCAGAAACTAGAAAACCTAAAAGATGACCAGACTTAATGCAAAAGATGCACTTGTGAGGGTTCAATCGGATTCTATATTAACGACATCTTTCAAAAACAATATGAAGGTGCATAGAATGATCTTCTTCATCAGGGTAAGCTTCGACTATGTTCTTAAGATCATGAAAAGAGAATGTCATGGCATGCTGAAAGGTTGCTCCGATGTTTTTAAGGCCGAAAGGAATTTTCTGGTATGAAAAAGTACCCCAAGGACAAATAAATTTCATCTTGTGTTGATCCTTGGGTTTGATTTGAATTTGGTTATATCCTAAAAATCCTTCCATAAAATAAAATAGTTCGCTTCCCACACACTCGTCGAGAATATGATCAATGAAAGGTGTCAGGAAGTTGTCTTTAGGACAGGCCTTGTTCAGGTCACAAAAATCCATACATACATGGATGGTTCCTTGCTTCTTATCTACAGGAACAGGGTTGGATACCCATTCATTCAAGGGAACTGGGTAGATGAAGCCAACATTAAGTAGCTTCTTCACCTTTTCCTTAATAGCAGGGGCCTTTCGAGGGTTGACAACTTTAAGATGTTGGCGAACAAGCTTAGCATCTGGATAATTTCTAATCTCATGTTTGAAAATATGAGGATCAATTCCTGTCATATCTTCATATGACCAAGAAAATACATCTCAGAATTCCCTGAAGAGTTTGGTGTAGATCAGGATTTCCTCTGGCGAACAATAATCTCCATGTTTCCTTTGACATAAATGTCATGCGTATCAAATGGAACTACGATGTGACTGACTATATCACTCAAAGTACATCAAAAGTCATCTTCTTCAATTATTTTAATCTCTGGGAGAAAATAAGAGAGGTGATGCATATTGTCCCAGGGTTTGTCAGAACCATTCATGGATTCAATGATATCTTCGTCTGAATGAAAAGTCTCATCGAGGAAATAATGTGAACAAGACAACGAAGTGGCCCACACAGGCCTAAGAACGAGATCCTCCTCATCCATTAGCGAGGGAACAAGATCGGGATCGACGAAAGAGTTAAGAACAAGTTGATACACAATCTATGATGCCAATAGTGGCATGGCCATTCTAGCATGCAAATGACCTTGACAAGATGAAGTCGGGGAAGGTAGGGTCCATGGATCACTAAAATAGGAAGTGAGGAAAGGAATGGACCTCCTTGTCGAGACGGGCCTACTAGACATGGTGTAAACATGGTGAGTTGGTGTCGTGAAGTCGAAGGTACCTATAATGGAAGAATAAATTCTGACACCGATATTCTCAGTTGTCGGCTGAGAATTTTTGATCACAGGGATTGACGGTCCAATAGATGCATTAGGACTAGAGTATGCAAAGGATAACTGGTCGATGATCATGATCTTCCCTTCATGATGAAAACAAAGAGTATGGGAGAGAGACGATACGACGACGACCATAGCATAGGTCCAATTGTGTCCTAGTAACGTTATAATCAAGAGGCACATCAACTACCTCGACTTCCACATCTACCATCTTCCCATCTAACTTGAGCGGAAAGGCAGGGAGAATACCGTGAGGGCAGAAGGAATGATCATCAAAATAATTCAACATGTTAGATGGCTTAGAAAGAGTCGAAGAACCAAGATATTTCTAGCAGATTAGGGACATCAGACATGTAGCAGTGCCTTCATCAACAACTTCATGTTTGATGGTATACTTTGATTACTCCACGTGGATTTGGAAAGCCACATGGTAAGGCAAGTGAGGCTTCACATCTGTGATGTCAAACTTGATAAATTTTGAGCCATTGGGTTGTAGATCTCCTAAATCACATAGTAATGCATTCCTCTACGAAGGAAATGTCATGAGTACCTCCAAATCCGACATCGCACAAGGGGTTTGACCTAGGTCCTCAACAATAGCTTAGTTCTGGGTGGCTCTAGCATTTGGATTATGGGTAGAGCGCTTGAGTACTTGTTTCAGAATATGAGGTGGTGGCTCTAGTTTTTCAATCTGTATAGTTGTCTCGGGAGGAGGAGGAGGAGACTCTAGACCAGGAATATCTTGTGAAGACCTATAATATCGAGATCGAGTGGCTACATTAACTTTCGCAATGACCATATTGATACACAAACTATCGCCATCTTGAAACGGTGGGTTTTGACTCCCACGAGCTGCATTTCCGGCGTTTGAGGAACTCGAAGCCATGTGTTGGTTATGTGGAAATGGATTCGTCATCATGGTGAGTGGTAGACATAATAGCCTCACAACTTCCACAAGTTTGGGGCATAAATGGGTAAAGTGATCATTTGTGCAAAGATTGCAGGGAAACTTCACCTTACATCTTTCTCATTTTCCCTCTCTAGCATTATTATTTGTCTTCTTATTATTACCATTGTCCTTGGGTTTATTACCATTTTTCCCACCTTTACGATTATTGCATCCTTTCTTCTTATTCCAGCCTGGTTTTTGGTTACCATTTGAGTCAACCGACGATTGCACAGAATGTACATCTACCAATTGAGTGGGGTTGGGAGACACAAACAAATCTATCCCTCCTGCAGACTGGTTAAGAGACAACTCTTTCATATGGCTTGTCACCTAGTCTGCGGACTTTACATTGGCGGTACCTACAATGCCATCGACATGAGGTCTGAGCTTTTGTCTAGGGTCATAAGTCGACCATGGTGCATCTAGAAGAAGGTGGTATAACATTCCATACTGAGCATATATCAAGTCTAATTGTTGGGTTCTAAATATCACTTTTTCCTCAATGGTATCCCCAAAAGTAGAAATGTCCTTAGAGATAAGAGTGTGCAAATACTTAAGGAACCATTCTAAAAGAAAGGCCAGTGGAATAGGGGTCTTAATCAAACTCTTTCGTCTATGCCACTCCTGGATGTGATCTGAGATATGAGTGGTGGTGTCCTGGTGTAAAGTCGACAAAAGTTCTAGGCTAGCAATGTAATGAATGGGAAACTGGAAGTAGTTAAGGAAGACCAACATCAACTGACTAAAAGTCCCATATTCCGCCCTAGGTAGCTCAATATACCATTTCTTAGCAACTCCAATGAGGTTGCATTGAAATAATATAAAACATATAGAATCGTCATTAAGGGAATTCGATGAGCACCAAAGGTGAAAGGTAGTGACGTGATAACCAAGATCCTCTCCATTCTTACCCTTGAAATTCGGGATGTCCGAAGGAAGTTTTATGGGGATGGGGGCCATGTAGGATGATGAATCACAGGTTCATTCATTAACTTATACAAGTCTCACAGATTAAACATGGCCAAAAAAGGGACACGGGGTTACGACATCTAGCCCCAAGCTCCCGAGAAAGATTTTCCTTGAGGATTTGCAGCCCATCCAGGGTTTTGGTAAGCACCATGGCCCTATCCAGGATTATAAGGCCCTCCCCCGAGATGATTCATATAAGGTGGGTTGGGCATCATTCCAGCAGTAATGTTCTGTTGAGGGTTATAGAAATTTCCCCTAACCAGATTGGCTCCAGGTTGAGGGTTTCCTGAAGCATGAAATTGACCTCCTCCAGGTGCGAATCTGGAGGACAAAGGTGAATTATTCATGCCAAAAGTATTGGTCAGAATCTACATTGATGAGGTAGGGGTATAGGATGGAACTTGAGAAGAAGCTTGTCCGCCAGGTTGGTTGCTCGACCCAGAGATAAGAGGATTAGACCCGGGTTTAAAAGCAGAGATGCCTCCTATACTAGGAGTCATTTGAGGGATTTGAGAAACACCAAATGAAAAAGGAGTGTAAAGAGGTGTACTTCCCCCAAGCCCAATGCTAGCATTAGGGTCAGCAGCTAGGATGGACTTCGAAAACTACAAAGTAAAGTTGGGTATACCATATGAAAGAGGACTAGAAGCCATAGGGATGGACTGAACATTATAGCCCGGTGAGTGTCCAAGAGACCCAAAAGGGTTCGAGGCAGTATCTTGAGCATTCACTATAGGCCGAGCCATAGTAATGATAATTTCCTCCAACACTACAAACATTGAGGTTGCAGGAGTCAAAGGGGTGCCATTAACTATAGTAGGTGTGGGATTCAAAGGGCTCCCAATTTTCTGAAGACTAGGTTCAGTACTCATCCTTGTAGAATCACAAGTATGAATGGTGGATGTGTGTGTACCACTCCTAATAACTCTATGCCTTTTAGAAGAAAAAGACTTGAAATCCAGGGGTAATTGTAACAAGTGACGAGACCGATGGGGACGTTGTTCTAACTCCACGATGAATTAAGACTCTAAAGATACAAAATATATCCTAAGGCCAACTAGTAATCAAAGAGCACACCAAAAGTCAAATGGCCAATATGCATACAAATGGGGTAAAGTGGTTGAGTGGCCTCCCTCCCTAAAAAAGGTATGTCTAGCCTAAGAGGGGCCTGAGACTCCCTGCTAAAGATCTAGGGTAACATAATCTGTTATAAGGGCCCTCATGTTTTTAAAAAGTTGGTCAGATCCCCCCAGAGGGGTAATCCTCAATAAAGGTCGTGTGTTTTTCGACCCTTATCTGACCAAAGGTACCTACAAAATAACCCTTGCAAGTAACCTATGACACACCTAAGTCAAGCAACTAATAAACCATTGTATAACCGATGCATAGGTGAGCAGTCGTAAGTCAGGTCCACCATATGGGTAGGGTAGAAAAGCCTGAAACCTTGAAAGTACCACCTCTCGTGGAGGTAAAGGAACTAACAAGGTCCCTAGATATGAATAGATCCCCAGAAATATCTATGACACTAGGAAGGTATCGGGGTGATATCCCTTCAACCGAATTCACGTGACCTCGTGATTAACTTCGGTGTGAGCGAAGCCTCCTGATATTGCCAATTAAACAATGGATTTCTCCACTCCCTTTCTCAGACACATATGTTGATTTAATCTCTTTGGAGAAGTTTACTCACAAAATCCTATTCCAAGGCATTAAATCCTAAGCTAGTTTGTGTACCCTAGAAAATAAAATTGTGACTAATCAATTTTAGATTATAGCATTAATTTTGTTGTCCGTGATTACTCAAAAAAGTATGGTAGTGAAACTCATGACGTTATGACTCTACAAGAAAATTAAATATGAAAATAATGCAAAGTCCTAACTTTAACTTTCAATGAATGATATGCTTCTAAGAACCAATGCAATTTTCAATTTCAACTCTGCAATTTTGAAGTAGAAATGTTATCTTTCCTTATGTGCTCTAAGATAATGACAAGGACTCAAAGAGACAAAAATTCCAAGCAATGAAAAATTCATATTCTTTTGTATTTTCAATATAATAAAAATGAAAATGCATGGACTAAAAAACAACTTGATATATAAACTCCTTTGTGTATAGAAAGAGATAACTCAAGCCGGATATCAAGCAACAAAACGCCCAGCCCAATGTACAAGGAAAATAAAAAATGAAAATATGACGAGAAAGACTATGCCTATAAATTCAACCAAAGATAGGTTTCATGTCATCCCACAAGAACTTAACAAGCACTACAGAGACCCAAGAAGGCTCAATAGACATCAAATCCTACCCAACAGTCTCCAGGCCAAACAACCAAGCAAGGAAAAATTATGTACGCGACTGTTCAGACAAACAAATCTTATATACGCATCCTACAGTGAGACAACCTGCATATATACATAACTGTCAAGGCAAAAGGCACGTATATGCTTCAAAAGAAGGCCACGAAAGGGAGAAAGGATGAGAACTCAGACCTAGAGTGAACAAAAATTGTGAAGCCATGATGTGATAAGAAACACAATAGAAACGAGAGAAATCTAAGGAGAAAAGTACTCCAAACCCTAAGAAATAAGATTCAATCCCCAATATGGTCGTCAATTCTATTATGAGGAAAATCTCTCTATGGCTAGGGTAAACAAAAACAAACGGAAATGCTTGTAGAAATCAAATCTCTTCTCAAGTATTCTATGAAAACAAATATGCTAGCAAGACAAGATAAAAGGCCTACCTTGTCCAGACGTTCGATGAAGTCCATCGTTGAGCACTTGACCCAAAGCAATATACCTACAACTAGTCCTCAAAAACCATGCAAAGAAAGCATATGGTGATATTATATGATGTTATCACATTCAATAGCATAATCCATTAATAAACAAGACAAATACACCCATGGAATAACAATTCAATATGTTTTCAAGATATCAATTGGATGAGAAAAGAGTATTTCTATTAGTATATGATCAGCATAAGTGAAAATGTTACAGACTTCCGTTTCGGCATGGTTCGGAACCGAGAAACTAAGTTCCTTCCAGCTAGGCCTCCACCACTTCAATCCTCCAGCAAAGGCAAGCTCATAAGAGAGAAACAATGAGGTTGTCAATCAATAAGGGAAGAGATTGAGGGATGAACACTGTGTTTAGACTTAAAGGCAAAGGGATGTAGACTCAATATGAAGTAAATAATTCCTCCAGAATAACTTTGCTCTCAAAGTTGAATTCTTCCTTCTTTTCCATAGCTCAGAATTGGCCCATTTATAGCCTTAAAAATGGAACTAAAGGGTTGATTCAGAATGTTTCCAGTATATGGAAGGCCAAGGATCATAGATCTCCTATCGTGACATGGAAACCTCACATTAATTTTCATTTTCTGGCACAAATCCCAATGTACATGGGTTGTAGTGGAGCAGCTTGCGTATACGCATGTTGTATAGTGTGCAAGATGCATACATGTGGAAAAATATTTGTTTTTAGCTCTGGATCTTACAAACAGGGATGATAAGGCTGCATGGGTAAATGCGGAAAGGCCTTCTAGGCAAGATTTCATAGGGTGAGGCAAATCTTGCTATAACAGATTCCAAACTTGTTGTAAACCTTGTATGCAAGATATATTTTCCTAGCAACAAGTTAATAAAATGTTACACCCAAACTGTTTGTGAATGTATCTTGAACTTTCTGAAGTTCAACATCACTCATGTTAAAAGGGAATTGAATTCAATGGATGACAGGCTAGCTGTTTTTGTAGCCTCTCCTACTCGACAACTTCTTCCACAAAGACCTGATTGCACATTTCAATATTCATATCGTTTGCATATCCATGAAAATGTAGATTCATGGAAGGTATTCCCTAGTGATGAGAGCATATGTGATTTCATTCAAAATGAATCTTATAAGCCTAAGGAAATTGTATCAATGGAAGATAACAAAATTGCTAAGGGTTTGACTCCTCTAGAAATTTCATTTTCATCGAGTGATCTAGGCAACAAATAAAAACATAAATAAGAGGATTTGAAAAGGAACGTGGGTGAAACCATTTCTTTGAACATTGGAACACCCGAGTGTCCAAAGAATGTTAAAATAGGTGCCTAATGTTCTGATGAAGAAAAATTGAAGTTCCCTAAGTTACTTGGTGAATTTCAATATGTTTTTGCTTGGTCTTATGAGGATCTTCATGGTTTTTATTGTGCTATTATACAACATTCCATTCCTATAAAGTAAGGCATAAAACCAATTAGGAAAAAACAAAGACCCATTAACCCTGCACTGGAAGCAACTATTCGAAAGGAGTTGGAAAAACTCTTGAAGGCTGGAATAATTTTCCCTGTTAAATATTTTAAGTGGGTTTCTAATTTGGTTCCCATTCGTAAAGCAACATGTCATATTAGACTATGCGTTCATTTTCGTGCATTGAATAGGGCTAGTGTTAAAGACCATTTTCCTCTCCCTAATATGGAAATGATTTTGCAACAAGTTGCAGGGTCACAAATGATGTCCTTACTTGACGTTTTTTTCTGGTTACAATCAAATCAAGGTGAAAAGGACAGATAAATATAAAACCACTTTTATTACTTGTTGGGGCACTTTCGCTTATGAACGCATGCATTTTGTCTTATCTAATGCAGGTGCCACTTTTCAAATATCTATGAAAATATATTTTGACGTTTTGATCGGTAAAATTATTCAGATTTATCTTGATGACTTAACTGTGTATTCTAAAAACCGATCGGATCATTTCGGTCATATTAGAAAGATTCTCATGCGATGCAAGAAATTTGGCATTTCTTTAAATCCTTCTAAGTCTATTTTTGGTGTTACCAAGGGAAAACTCTTTGGACACATCATCTCCCATTGAGGAATAAGCATAGATCCCGAAAGGATTACTTCTATCATAAATCTTCCCGCTCCTACTTCCAAGAAGGAGGTTCAAGCCTTTATGGGTGTTATTAACTTTGCCCGTAGGTTTTTTCCTGACTTTGCTATAATGGTCAAACCAATTCACAATATTCTTAAAAAATATAGTCGTTTTTCTTAGACATATGATGTCAAAAATGATTTTGTATGGATCAAGAAGGAAATCAGTTAGGCGTCAGTTTTGGTGAAGCTGGATTTTGAGAAGGAATTTATGATTTATACTAATTCCACAGAGGAAGCAATTTCTTCTATCCTCCTGCAATGTGATGACCAAGTAAATGAAAAACCATTGGCTTACATGAGTCAAATATTTTCAGATGATGAGTTTAAATATTCTTTTATTGAAAATCATGCTTTCACTCTTGTTAAAACTACTGAAATTTTTTTCCACTTCATCTTAGGTAAGCATACACTGGAAAAAGTCCCTTTACCTATTGTTAAGTTTTTACTCTCACAAACATATGTTTCAGGAAATCTTTCACATTGGATTTACAAGATTCAAGATCATGTAACCATCATGACTTCTAAAACTATCAAGGGACATGACTTAGCCCTTCACTTAGATCAGCATGCTGAAATGAGTGAAGAAATTGATGAACAAGATAACTCTCTATCAACACTATTTTACATTGACAATCAAATCCTTCCCATGTTTAAACATCCTTGGTAGAAAGATCTGGTGTATTACTTGCAAAATCAAAGACGTCCAGAAAACTTAGATACTCATCAAAGAAGAAGGCTATGTCTCAGATTTGCTAGATACGTCATTATAGGAGACTTATTGTTTAGGAGATCTATCGATGGTATGTTACTTCGTTGTGTGAACAATGAGGAAGAACACAAATTGTTGCAAGAGATTCATGGATCTTGAAATTATGTTAGTCATGTAGGAGGTAAATTTTCTGCTAAAACCATTGTTTTTAATATTATCAGGAAAGGGTACTATTGGCCTTCAATCTTTCATGATTCTTATATTTTTTTAAGATCTTGTGACAAGTGCTAGAAGTTTGTTGGGAAATAACATCTTTCTTCTATGCATTTACAACCTGTCCTCCATGAATTTACTTTTTCAAAATGGGTTTTAGATTTTATTGGTCCTATTAATCCTCCATCTTCATCAGGTAAAGTTTTTATCTTGAGAACTACAGACTATTTTACGAAATGGACTGAAGTTGTCCCACTTAAGCATTTGCAAGATGGGCAGGTGATTTCTTTTCTTGAAACTAATATTTTTTCCAGATTTAATCTTCCTTTGGAAATTATTACAAACATTAGTCCCTCTTTTATTTCTACTAAGATGACCCAGTTCTTAGCTAAATTGGGGGTTAAACATTTTACCTCCTCAACTTATTACTCCCAAGGTAATGGGAAGGATGACTCTACCAACAAGAATCTAGTTAGAATTATTAAGAGACTCATTGAAGATAAGCCTCGTCAATGGCACACTCTCCTCACTTATTCCCTTTCGGAATATCACACTAGCACCAAGGTGAGCACTTGTTTCACTACTTTCCATCTTGTTTATGGTCAAGAAGCCATTCTTCCTACCGAGATGGAACTTTCCTCCCTAAGGTTAATGCTACAGGGCAAAGAAATAAATTATTCTGATGTTTCTCAAAGAATGAATGAACTTTAGGCTTTAGAGGAGAAAAGGATGTTTTCCTTTGATAATATAAAGAGAAGACAACATACAGTTAAAATATATTTCAACAAAAGTGTCAAGGTTGTCAAATTTAAGGTTAATGAGAAGGTATTTTTGTGAGATTGAACACATGTTGATATAGGAAGCCATTCGAAGTTCCAAACATTATGGCTAGGTCCTTTTAAGATCACTTTTTTCCTGGGTGAAAATTCTTACATCCGAAAGGACTTACAAGAGTGATTGTTTTCCTTTAGCACTAATGGTTCCCACTTAAAACACTGTGGAACCAACTTAAAAGTTTTAACGCTGTATAGAATGTTTTATGTATTATAGTTTGTTTTATTTGCTTCGATTTTACATTTATTTTATTTTATAATTCAAGGATGATTTTAGGGGCTAAATTTCACTCATGGG
>JZKD02S0020030.1:458359-489898 GCA_000966675.3 Picea glauca | reverse complement strand
GAGAGAGAGAGAGAGAGAGAAATGAAGAATATTTTCAAGTGACGTGCCCCAACAGGTGGTTGGGGGCATTACAAATTGGTATTAGAGGTTTCACAGAGCATATTTGTAGTAGCATCCCCCGGCTTGGGTTGTTGGGGTGGTTACATTTCCTAAACTTCTTGAACATCTAGATATCGTTATAGGACCACATAGTGGAGATTGATGTTTTGTCTTTGTTTGAAGAGTTGTACAAGATATAAAATAATGTTAGTACAATACCAAAATACTTAAAAAAAATTAATGAAGTATTATAATATATATAAAGTTATATTGCAATTTACATAGCACAAAAACGTGTTAGCCTAAATGCATCATGAATTGTTCATGTAAGTATTCCATGGAATTGAAATTTCTCTTGTCTTATTGGTTTGGATATGTCATACATAGTGGTGTTGACCCATAACTTTGAAATTTTATCAATAAGATATTCAAACAATACATTAATATCTCTAACTTGGTGTTCCCTAGTGATTTGAAGATACAAATAAATAATTCCGTGTACATACAAAATATTTAGCAAAAAAAAGAATTGGTATGTTGTGAACATTCTTAAAAATAAATATTTGGAACAATTAATATCAACATTACATGCTCCCTCTCTATTTACATCGAAGAAAAAAGGGTATTGTTTATAAAAAATAGTGGCCAAACTAATTAAATGGATATCAACTCTTGAAATGGACTGACACCATTAGATGCCATTGAAAGTGTAGCATTATGAGTTTTTTCTTTAAAAATGGATCGTATTTCCTCAATATCCCTAAATGTAGAACCATCTTCATGCATTTACATAACACCGTCTTCACTTCTTTTCCATGCATGATAATCCATATTTTATGTTATGTTTTTGCACCTGAATAATCATTCGAATGTGGAATTATGAGGATATGAGGAAGAACCTTGTGAGACACCTTATTTGTTTCTTGATCATTTTGATAACTACTAATTTCACATTTAGGGGATTTGAAATTTGTTTCATGTTGTCCATAATTAAATAATACGATCATTAGGACATCCATAGTTGTGCGATACTCCATTCCTATATATTTTATAAGGGCATATAATTCTCAATATATCGAGGTAAAGTATTTGATGGTGGTATGAAAATATCACCTAACAATCTACCAAATAATAATAATAATATATTGAATAGTGGATATTAAATTATATATATTGCAATCACAAAAAATAGGCAAAAACTTATATTTATATAAAGAATTATCTTGTATACCTTAGGATTTGTGTCATAAATGTGTTTGGAATACCATTGATAACCTTCAACTTTACCAACAACAACATAGTAGAAAGAATACTTGTCTTTGATTCTTTGTACATGGCTTTTTGTGCCTTATTAATAAGATATACATCAAGAATATCTTCATAGATTTCATCCATGGGTGCGTTCTTGTCCATGGAAACAACCGTATCATGGATCATACTATTTATGTCTTCATGTTCAATAATACCAATGTCATTTTATTTCGTAGGACCAATTTCATTTCAATTCTATCACCCTCAAATTGCAGTATTATGAATTCCAAGTATAAACATGTTTTTCTTGGTAATTACAAATAAATAAATATAATTGATATTTAAATATTTAAAACTTAAAAAACAAAAACATGTTTTCTCTATCTTACCAAGAGTTACTATTTGGTTCCTCTTTTAGGTGTCCATGCTCTACCCAATGTTTTCAAGTTATTATCATATTAATTCTTTTCTCTTAAAACTTTTGAATTTCATGCAAAGTAAATAACATTTTCCATCACTAATGTCTAGAAGTTTGGGATGATTTTGAAATAGTATTATTTGACATAATCTCAACTCTTTAGAAAAAAATAAGATTACTTTCTTTTACACCATTGTGTTTTAAAACATGGAATAAAAATCTATTAAATCCTTTTACACCATTGTGTTTTAAAACATGGAATAAAAATCTATTAAATCCTCAAAAATATAAAATACTGATTAACAAAAAACGAAACATAGGATTTCAACCTAGTGGTTACATCATGAGCAACAGGTAGAGGTGGGATACATTAAAGGGCCTTTTGATATTATCTTCACTACAATAATTTAGATTTGTATACTTGATGAGAATGAAGAAAGGTAGGGTGGTTAATATGGTACTCTGACCAAATGTCAAAACCGAGGCAAGTCGGAACAGATCTAAGCACCATTTGGCTTCGATTCGTCATCGTTCAACTTAGTTGCACCATTTGCAGCCATGTCTTTGCCAAGCACCGTGCTGCTCTTGGTGTTTTACGGTGTTCCAGCATGGAAGAAGTAGACTAGAGTAGTGGAGGAAACTGTACACTTAGGAATAGGGGATCAGGGGGCGAGAGAAGGTGGTCTCCGTGGAAGAAGCAGACTAGAGAGGTGCATCAAGTCAATTGAGGATGATATACATACAGGAATAGGGGAGCATGCGACGAAGAACAGTTACACATAAGAAGATCATGTAGCACTCTGACATGGCAATAGGACAAATGGCAAGCGTCAGAAGATGAAAAATATTAGCCAGTAGTGAATTTTCATAACAAATTACTAATCCACATAATTATTAACACCAATAAATACTAAATCGACAAGATATCTTGTAAACTCATTTAACGTGTCAAAGAAACCAAATTGAATTATATATTAACATCTGTATTATGTAAACTCGGCGTCACCCATTTCTAGTTTACCTTAATGTGAAAGAGGGCTAGGAGATCAGATTCTTCACGTCCTTCGCTAGCAAGTGGGTGATAATGACCCGTAACATGGAGATTGAGTCAACAATCAATTTTTCAGACATGGATGGATTGAAAAAGTCTAGCAATGAAATGTTGGTAGGGTAGGAGTTTTATTTGAAACAGGATGACCATGAATTATTCTGATGAGTCGTGCTGTTGTATCAAGCCTACATGTCATCCTTATTCGTTGTATTTCCTGCAGCAGCCCTGTCACGTTTAGTTCACCTAAGGTCCTCTCTAACACCTCCATCTCTATGTATACACAGCTCTATATATACACAGCTCCTTATCTGCGTGTACATATATATACAAATATAGGAGGAATACGACATATAAGAGATCAGCAGAATGGGTAACACGCTACTGCGAGGAGTCGTCCACCGTCATGGTTGTCGGATAAAGATCATGAAAGCCGACGGAACGGTGATGAAGCTGCGCAGTCCTGCTTCTGTGAAGGAAATACTCATCGATTATCCAAATCATGGCATATTTGAGGCACCTGCTGGTCCTCCACTTCGGATCGGCAGTTTCGGTCGACCTCTTCCAGAAAGGGCAGGGCTTGTAGCTGGTCATTTCTATTATCTCATTCCTATACCACAGGATGAACTCACCAATTACAATAACAATAGCAAACGACGGCTCTTTGTAAGATCTTCTTCTGATCATAGCATTCCAACCGCCAGTTCCAGATTACAGCCACAGTTTTCTGCAGACATAAGCAGAAACTCAATAAAACGGGAAGAAGCAGATGATCCTGTCGTTAATATGATTAAAGGCGGCGTCAGTATTGTTTCTTCTTCCTACTCCACTCAGGGATCGTTCGTGCGTGTGAAGCTTCGACTCAGAAAAAAAGATCTCGATTCATTTCTTTCCGCTAATAACGTACTGCTTATGGAAAATATAGGCGTGCCATCCTTAATCCAACAAGCCACTCAGCAGTCGGCCTTGCCGCCATGGAAGCCGAGTCTGGACACCATCGCTGAACCACACAGCCCACTTGGAGATTCATAAACATATAGAGAAGATCCTGTGCGCTGAGATAATCTGCAGCATTATTTGTTTATACTTACTGAGCGCTCTATTGCTAGAATGCTACAGAGTTTGTTTGTATTTATCCATCACATGAATATTGTGCAGATGGAGTTCAATGTTTGTAAGAGTATTTCCTTACCGCACTCATCTAAAAAAAGTGTCGGTTATGATTGGACGATTGCAAACAGTCTGTCTGTGACACATCGCGATGTCAAAATTTGTAATATTGTGAAATCGAACATGTACAATTATTTTATGTATACATTCAAATCTTTAATCCAAGAAATCGAAGTTACGACTGGTGTACAAGTTTTTCTTGGAATTAAACTTTTGTCTCCAACTTTCGACAAGTATTGTACCATATGTCGTTATTTCAAATAAAGATTCTGTTTACAGTCGGTTTGTCAAGGGAAATTTATATTAACAGGATGGGCATTGAATACACATTCTGAGAGATAGAATGTTTCTCGGGTCCTTTAAATTTTATTTGGGTGCAAAATAACTAGATAGTGTTGGAAAATGTAATTACAACAAGCAAGAAGCTATAAATGGAGCCAATCTAGTGATTGAAAAGTCGGTCAAATTAAATTAATGGTAGTTTTTAATATTGAGTAGGTCTTAAGCTATAAATGGAGCCAATCTAGTGATTGAAGAGTCCGTCAAATTAAATTAATGGTAGTCTTTAATATTGAGCAGGTCTTAGTTACTGTAGGAAGTCACAGTAGGAGTTCATATAAGTCAGAATTCCATATAATTCTGAGTTTTTAGTTAGTAGGATGATGATGCATAATAGATGCAGTAGAACATAAAAGAAAGGTAGAGAGAACAATTCAGAACCAGCAACAACTGAAGAGTGTAATGAGTTATTGGAGTCTAAGCTCATCTCTGTCATTGTATTTTTTATCAGCTCACTGAACCTAATTTCATTAATATCAAGCATTTATGTATTCACTGAACCTAATTTCATTAATATCAAGCATTTATGTATTGACAAGTTTTTATCTTATTTCTAAGTTCTGTATTAAGCATAACACTATGTTATTTTGCATTCCTAAATCATTTTATTAAATGTATGCACTGCCCAGTGGTCTTGAGAAGTTTATTTCTGAGTTATGTATTAAGCATAACACTATGTTATTTTGCATTCCTAAATCATTTTATTAAATGTATTAAACTGCACACATGACCTATTAAACTGAGTATAGTGTTACAATAAAATATCATATAACATTCCTGAAGTAAAGTGTACAATAACATATTATATAACCTTTCCTATTCTTAAATGTTCTTTACTTCAACGTTATTCTTCTCTACTAAGAAGAATTAAAAAAACCACAAGTCCTCAATAAATAGTGGTGAAATTTTACAAATTATATTATACTAGATAAGTTTTGAAGATTGGAATTTATTTTCAAAGCTAAATTTTATCAGATCATATCGAATATAAATCCTATTTCAAATTCGAACTTTGATATCTATGGGCCGCACATAGAAATGTGAGAATATGTTTACTGCTGGTGAACGCCTATCTGCAATAACGAAATACAAAAAAGAAGTATTTAAGAATATGAACTTGCTTCTGATGTGACGATGAAAATGAGTTTGAAGCCTTCAGATGAGAGAATTGGTTGCCTATGTAACGTAGATGTTTTTTTTCCAAAGTGTAAATGAGACTTAAGCCTTAACATGAGAGAATTGGTTGAGTAGTCATGTTTTTAATTATCTACCCAGGATAAAACTTCACGTCACCAAAAAAAAAAACGGTTTATCGTAATGTGAAAGAGGGCTCTAATAAAAGATTCCTCGTGTCATTCGCTACCCAAATCTAATACGTAGCACTGACCTGAGGCTGGTCGCGTGTATAGATTAAGAAAGTCCAACAACAAAAAGCAGCTAAATTGCTTGCTGGTCAAGAACAGTCTATGAGCTTTATTTGTAAAGGATATTTGAATGAATTCATTGAAATAGTAATGTTGTATAATGCTTATTTATAGAGGTTAGATTTATAAAGCAATGTTTAATTTCCATGAAAGGAAAAGTTTTTCTTAGAAGTATAAATCACTTTGATATTATGATTGAATGTGCCGTTACATCAAAAATATAAGAATCAAAACTCTTTTTGAAAAAAATAATATTTGTATAATATATTCAATTCAAACAACATTATTAAATCAAACACTTCAACCAAAGAAAAAACAAAATACATAAATACCTCACCTTCAATTTGCTTTGTAAGGAGAAACCTGTAATGACTTTGGCAATTAAAATCTAAGATAAATAGATAGAAGATGCCCATGATGAACTTGGAAATATGTCGTTCATACAAGATAAAAATCAAACACCACTTCTTATTACATTGCACACGATACAGTGACATTTGAGGGATCTACTTTATAAAAGGAAGATGGGCCAACCAATCTTAGACATTAGACAATGACAAGGTAATTGAAAGATGTAACCCGAAAATTAGTAAAAATCCCTTCAATCATATGATTGCGTATACGTTTTAATAAAATCTAATCTATTTATTCTTTATTATTCTTTATTATTTCAAAACCCTAAGAATCCTTTAAAGCATTTGATTGTGTGGACGTTTTCATTAAATGTATTCTATTTATTCTTCATTATTTCAAACCCTAACCCTCGTTTCACGGGACAGGCAAGAAAACAAATCATCTTTATGGGAAAATGTCACGCCAATGACCATAACATGAAAATGTGGACCATTTTTGCATAATCCATGAGAGAACTCGACGTCAAGGTAGAAACCAGTTTATGGTAATGTGAAAGAAGACTATGATAAAAGATTCCTCTAGCCATTCACCGCCCAAGTCTCGTAAGGATGCGGATGGTATTAGAACAACCATCAATTTTCCACGTTAATTCACATGAGGTTGGTCACACGTAGAGATTTAGAAAATCAAAAGAAAAACCACCCACCCATATCGTTGGTCCAATACGAGCTTTCTTTTGAAAAGGGATGTTAATGAAAATTGTACAACGCTTGATTTTATAATAAGGAGAGAATTCCACGTCAACAAGATCTAATTTATCGAATATCAAAAAGGACTTCAAATAAAAGATTTGGATGCCATGTCATCAAAGGCTAATTTATGGCTTTATGGCGGCATGAAAGACTTCCTCATTTCTTTGATCAACAGAATATATATCATCATTCTTCGATATATTCTAACGTATATACTAAGATAATTCGATGGTATATATACCAGGCATTCCAACCTTGAATTGTTAGAAGTTCCGTACAAAAGCCATGACATTCTATTAAAATAGGTGTTGAAGTCAATTAATGTGCCATTTAACCATTATATCTCCCAGGGAGGATTGAACTTTTAGATGTGGAGTAAGAGCATTTTGAGTTTGCATGTGTTTGCAGATTTTCAATGTTTAGGAAAAAAATATTCAACATCACGTTTTCGAAAACTGACAATATTTTGTTCTATTTAGTCCTTGCCCTTGCATAGGGCTAATAGTAATTCGTTTGCGGTCACTTTCATTTTTTTTAACTCAAACTAATTAATCTTAATATGTCCCTAAATCTTAATTTAGAAATCTTAAACCAGTTAGATGATTGAAAATATGTTCGTAACTTTATTCCAATCAATAATAAACCTGGGTTTTATTTGATCTGATATCGGGGTAGCTTTTTTTTTTATCAAACGGCTTCTGATGTTTCAAGGAATTGCAAAGATTTGTGAAATTGTTAATGTTAAAGATTTAGAGGCACATTAATGCTATCGATGAGTTAGCATTATTTTTATATCATTTTCTTTTATGAAGTTTTTTTTATGTTAACAGGATCTTCTTACGATTCGGTTGTTGAGTGAACGATGTTGCTGCTCCATGACAGTTGACACATCTATCCAGACCTAAGTCGAATAGAAGCATCTACAGTTAACTTTTTTGTCATCAATTGTAGAATACCTTGTTTATTCCATTTTCCATTGATCGGGAGGCAACCATTTGCAATTGATCTGAAGGCAGCTTGCCTCCACCTCATTCCTCATTTAGACTCATAAACCCACATAGGAAGAAGCAAACAATTCCAACTTTGTGCTTTTAACTAGTAAATTTAGTTTTCATATTTTTTTCTATAGCTTGTAGCATTCCACATAAAGTATGAGAGATGAGATATTGTTATACACACAAAAACTAAATTTTCAATTGAATTATTTACAATAGATTGTAAGTCCATTATATAGATTTCAAAAGTATAGAAGGAGAGGGTGAGAGAATTTCTCAAGTACATATCAAATTAGGAGATCAAGTTGAAGAAGATCTCTCACAACCAACTAGATCTACAACAACCTCCCAAACATTAAGAACAAATTGATAAAATGTGAGGCAAAGAATACAAGGAAGGAGCTGAAATAGAATTCAGTATATTAGTAATGCAAGTGAAAGAGTACAAATGAAAGGAGTAAAAGAGTACAATAGAAAAGAGAAACTAGTTGAGCTAAATAGGCTCAAGCAAATCAAGAAATGCTAGTATAGCTGGCCAGGACAACTTGTACAGTCTTTTGAGGTTACATTATATTTAACACTCCCTCTTAAACTCAACAGTTACAAACATCATCACTGATGATGCCCAAGTGTTGTCTTGAAAATCAAAAACGGATTTTCCCAGTGGCTTTGTGAAGATATCTGCGAGCTGATCTCAAGAGCCACAGAATTGAAGTGCAATATCACCATTATTGACTAGCTCGCAGATGAAGTGAAAGCGAGTGTCAATGTGTTTTCTTTTCTTGTGAAACATATGATTTTTTAATAGAGGTGTTGTCACAGAAGATAGGAGTTGGATCATTTTATGTATGTGACATATCTTTCAATATTCTTCTCAGCCACACACCTTGACAGGAAGCTGAGGTAGCAGTGACATACTCTGCCTTTGCAGAAGATATTGATACAATTGGTTTCTTCTTTGATGCCCATGAAATCAAGTTTGTGCCCAGGTGAAAAACATGTTCTGAGGTGCTTTTCTTGTCATCTAGGGTGCCTGCAAAATCACTGTCTGTGTAACTAGAGAGATGATGATCATCAGATTTAGTGTATTATAAGCCGTAATTGAGAGTTCCTGCAACATATCTCAAAATTCGTTTCGCCATCTTCCAGTGAGAATCTTTGGGGGATTCCATGTATCTAGAAACAAGGTTGGCTACATACATAATATGAGGCCTAGTTGTTGTAAGATACAACAAACTGCCTACTAAAATTTTGTACAGGGTAGGGTCCATTGTAGGGCCTTCATCTTTCTTTCTCTATTTTGTGCCTAGGGGTATAGGAGTTTATGTTCGATTGCATTCTTCCATGCAGAATCTTTTGATGATGTCTGCTGCATACTTTTCTGATAGAAAAAAATTCCTTTAGTTGATTGATCAACCTCAATCCCCCAAAAATATTTCATTATGCCAAGATCTGTCATCTCAAACTTAGATTGCATGGCATGTTTAAAATTGGTTAATTCAAGATTTCCAGTATATATCATGTCATCAACATATAAACATACAATCAAAATTTTACCGTGTTGATCTATTTTGGTGTAAAGAGTTGGCTCATTTTGGCTTCTGTTGAAACCACTTTTGACGAGGTAAGTGTCAATTCTGTTGCACCAAGCTCTTGGAGTTTGCTTTAAGCCAAACAAGGCTTTCTTCAACCGATATACTTTGGATGATTGCTCTTGGACTTCAAATCCAGGTGGTTGATCGACATAAAATTATTCTTCTAAGAAACCATTCAGGAGAGATGAATTGACATCCATCTGGTATACTTGCCATTTTTGTTGGGATGCTATGGCCAATAGGGTCCTTACAGTGTCTAATCTTGCTACTAGAGAAAAAGTTT
Source organism: Picea glauca (assembly GCA_000966675.3). Classification (NCBI taxonomy): domain Eukaryota; kingdom Viridiplantae; phylum Streptophyta; class Pinopsida; order Pinales; family Pinaceae; genus Picea; species Picea glauca. Next base: position 480,230 of record JZKD02S0020030.1, on the reverse strand, counting down.
CACCATAATGAGTACCTGGTTGTTGTGATAATCCTTTGGCAACAAGTCTTTCCTTGTGTTTTCCAATCTGCCATTTTTCATTGAGTTTAGTTTTGTAAACCCACTTGACACCAATACTCTTCTTGTGTCTGGGCAAATCAACAAGATCTCATGTCTTGTTCTTTTCAATGGAGTCAATCTCTTGGTGCATGGCTTGAACACAATGTGGTTCCTTAGATGCTTCTTTAAAAGATGTAGGTTGAAATGACATTAATGCAAAAAGATTGTGTTGTTCAATGTCATCCAACTGTGTAAATTCTAACCTTGTACAATATCTACTGCAAACTAATATTCAGAAAAGAACAGAAAATATACAATGGAAAATACAAACATTACACAGAGATTTTTCACCTGGAAACCCAAACTGGAAAAACCAACATATATTATATTCATACATTGTGTTACATTGTTTACAATACAATATACATATAGGAGCCAGCGACATCCAAAACCCTAACCCAATGACCTGGATTAGTACAAAACCCTAATTCCTTAACCGGAAATAGAAAACCATCGGCAAAAAACCATGTGCCGAAAAACCACCTAAATAAAATGTGGTCCCCGAAATATGTCGTCCCGGTGCGAATTTTTTTTTGGGGGGGAACTACTACTCGTGCAAAGAATATAACACATACCCAACAAACTGCTGATGGATTTCTCTCAAACTTCGAGTTCTCTGATTTTGAAGTTCAGAGGATGAGTCTCTGCTGGAAGTTGAGTTATTCTGAGAGTTTTCATCTTGTCCTTGTACCTGCAATCTTGGAAGAGCAGGTTGAGGTATTGGCTGTCTTGAATTTTCTGTGTTTTCAGAAACGGGCAGCAATGAATTTTGATTGTCCATTTGTTTATTTTCAGATTCGGTCGAGAGTTGATTTTCCAGAAATTTTACATCTCTGCTGAGAATTAGTTTCTTTGAGATTGGGTTGTAAAGTTTGTAAGATTTATATGTTTCACTGTATCCAGTAAAGATACATTTCTCACTTCTATCATCCAGTTTCTTCCTTAATTCAGAAGGTATGTGAGCGTATGCTATGCATCTGAATGTCCTTAGATGCATAACATTTAGCTTTGTCCCACTCCATGCTTCTTGAGAGACTTTCATCGTTAAACTTGTGGTTGGAGATCTATTCAAGAGATAAGTTGAGCATGCTACTGCTTCAGCCCAAAAAATATTTGACAAACATTTCTCTTTGAGTAGGCTTCTTGCCATGTTCATTATTGTCTGGTTTTTTCTTTCAGCCACTCCATTCTGTTGTGGAGTATATCTGGTTGTAGTTTGCATGATAATGCCTTGTGATTTGAAGAAATTTGCAAATTCATTGGAGTTGTATTCTCCTCCTTCATCGAACCTGAGAGATTTGATATATTTGCCACTATGCTTTTCAACTTCTTCTTTGAATTCTTTGAATTTTGCAAAAGTGTCAGACTTGTGTCTGAGAAAATAGATCCAAATTTTCCTGCTAAAGTCATTAATAAACGTTAGAAAGTAAAAGCTACCACCTATTGACTCTGTTTGCATTGGTCTAGATAAGTGAGTGTGAACAAGTTCGAGATGTTGTTTAGCTTGAGTGGAGGACTGTGGAAAACTTGTTCTCTTATGTTTTCCAAGTTGCAAGACTCACATGGGGAATTTTTATCTTTGAAGATAGGGAGACCTTTGACCATGGAGTGCTTCTGTAGAAAGTTGAGACTCAGAAAGGGTAGATGTCCAAATCTTGTATGCCAAACCATAGTTTCATTGGGGGTGGATGTACTTTGTGCATATGTTTGGATTAGATTTGCAGTTCTGAGAGTCAGGGGAAACATGCAATTCTGAGTCATGTAGATTTCAGAAATCAATTTTTTGTTGGGGGTTTTATCATATATCTTGCAATATGCTCCCTCAAAAAGTACCTTATAGCCATGTTCAATGATTTTTCCTACACTTAGCAGATTATGTTTCAGATCTGGAACATGATATACATTTTTTATCTCTTTCTTTACATTTTGTTTAGTAAGAATAGGTACAGTTCCTTTTCCTTGAACTTTGACTAAGGAATCGTTTCCAAGTATAATATCAGATGAAATTGAAGAATCAATGCATGCAAGTAAATCTTTGTTACCTGTCATGTGATTGTTGCATCCACTATCTAGCAACTAGAAATATTTAGGTTGTTCTTCAGTCTTGTGGCATGAGAGAAACATACCTCTTGAGGTTTCTCCCATATGATTTGACACATGTGCTCTGCCTGAGAGCTGATCTGCTTGCTTCTTCCTGCATTCAGATTCATAGCCCATACGTTTTGCAATAATAGCATTGTATGCTTGATTTGTCATTTGATCTTCTCCCTCTGCCTCTTTGAGGCTGGAAATTCTGATTCTGGTGTTGTTCTCTATAACCTTGGAAATTTTCATTCTGGTTTTGTTGTCTGTTACCTCCACTTGAGTGTTGGTTACTTGTAATTCTCCCTCGTCCTTGGTGACCTCTGCCTCTTCCTCTGCCTCTCCCTCTGCTGAAGGAGAATTGAGTTTTGAAGGCATTGGCGATTGAATCATTTGTGAGATGCAGTCTGGTCTCATGTGTCACCAGGGAATCAATTAGTTCATCTGTTGAAAAATGTGACAGATCCTTGGATTTAAGGATTGTTGTAACAACCATTTCGAATTTATTTGGTAAACTTCTCAGGACTTTCTCAACAATGCGTTGATCAGGGATGGCTTCACCAGTCAACCTGATCTGGTTTACGATTCCTGTTAGTCTCTAATTTTTTCTTGGTTTAGTGAGAAAACCTTATTCTAAACCCTTCTTACCTACACTTCAAATTATGTTTCCAGTTGATTTTGTTCTTTGTTTTTAGTGTCTTATGGTTTGCATTTCATTTTTTGAATAGTTTATTCAAGTTTGAAATTGAAAGACATGGTTTTAAACGAGGTGTCACCTTATATGCATGTTTGAATTTCATAAATTCAAATTTTTCTAAGTCATTAATAGTGCTATGGGAATAAGGCTATTCCCGTAGCGTCAAAATAATCATGCCTTGATATGGGCCTGTCATCCAGATTTCGTTATGATGACACAAATCATGGTATGAGAGTTCGCATGTGTCCACAATAGTTTTGAATCATTTACTGATTCAAACCGTTTCATAATCCTATTGCTTTGTACCCACGAAGGTCTCATTTTAAAATCACCCAACTCTCAATGATCATTATATTATACCTGTCTCATTTTGCTGAATTTAGGCACATGTATTTTCTCAAAGGAACGTTATAAACTAACATATTGCAGGTGGAAAATTCGGAACCCGAGGGTGCTAGTTACAGAAGCCTTGGAGTTGGATCATGCATTTTTTAAACCCTAACACACAATCAAACAAGCAACGCACAAGACAGTTTTGTTGAGCACTAAGTCACATAGAAGAAGAGACCATATGTTGTTAATGTTTCTGCTAGGTGTTAGAATAATTTCTAGGTATTCAAAAGGGATTGAATGTAACACTTAGTTCATGCCACGAAGAGAGCATCTTTCAGTCTAGTCGATAACAAATAAGTGTTTTCAGTCAATTACTAGAGGGTCGTAAGAAGGAAATTCACCAGGGCAATGGATTTGTTTGGATTGATTTTAAATATTCTAGCAGACCGCAGGAGCTCCAAGTTCATGGTCGATGAAATCTGAGTTGGTGCAGTTGCTCATAAAATCAATACTTATGTTGGAAGAATTTCTAAAGCCTATGCCTGATCGCCTAGTTGTTGTAGAGCTTAGTACTTCAGATAGTATTGAAAAGTTAGAAATTTATTCCGAGATTTCAAAGGATTTTATCAAATTCAAAGGGAAAAATCCAAAAATGCATGAACAGAGCAAGGTAAAAGAAACTACTTCTCAATTAATTGTTCGAAACATGGGAATATAATTTTTATGGGTTATGGTTTTGGAAGCCGTATATTCATGCTATGATGAAATACAATATGAAAGAAGAATGAGAGGGCCTAGTCAAATTTATACTTTGAGGAACGATGTTAAACTTCATTCCAGAATCCTGGACAAAGGATTTTCTTATGACTATGAAGTGATCAAATTAGTTAGTGGTATGAAAGTATCAAGTCAATGTATTTCCAGGAGATCAACAAGCAATGATCAACACCAGATTTCGAGGCAGCTTTTGAGGGGTAATCAATAGCCTCAAGATCAAAGAGTACCTAAAGGACACCTGGCAGCAGTAATATTCTAGCCAACAATAGACCCGAGCAATTCAACATACAAATCCAACAGTTAAACATTGAAAATTTCATCGAAGGATTTGATCAATCTAAATCAACATTTTTAGGCAACAACTCGAGTGACAGATTTTATGGAGGAAGCAGAGCACATGCTAGTTCAAGATTAAAGAAGAATGTTGTTGTTAAAAGGAGAAAAGAGAAGATGTCATAGTGATAGAAGACCATTCTGAAGATGTAAAAGCAGATATCAAATGAAATACAAAAATTTCCCCAGTACATAAAGAATCATTAAAAGAAAAACCAGAAAAGCTACAGGAAATACTCTGTTTTTTACCTGTTATAGTCTTTTTCTTCAAGAGAGGTTACAGAACAGCTGGAGAAGAATTTGATGAAACCAAAAGAGGTTTTTGTTGGGAACATGCCCCTTCACAAAAAAATGTCTCATTTGTTACACAAAAATCACATTTTAAGAGATACTAAGAGATCTTTGAGCGCTAATTTTCTGATAAAGCTACAGGAAATACTCTGTTATTTTTACCTGTTTTAGTCTTCTTTTTCAAGAGAGGTTGTAGAACATCTTGAGATGAATTTGATGAACGAAAAAGAGGTTTTTGTTGGTAACATGCCCCTTCACAAAAACCTCTCTCAGGTTTTACACAACTATCACCATTTAAGAGATACAAAGATATTGTTGGACCCTATTTTTCAGGAATTTACCAGATTTGTTTTCCTGAAAAATTTCATGGACAACAGTTGACAAACTACCTCATCAATTCAAATTGGAGATCAGATTGGATCTTCTCCTTGATTATTTGAAACAAGAAACTAAATATAGATGAGGAGGTTTTCAGATCCATTTTTTTTGGATCTTGATAACTATGTATTGTTTCTATATAAACTCTGTAGAATGAGAAGTGAGGGGCGGGGGAATTGGAGATCCAAGGGACCCTTTTGTGAAGCTCACTGTAAAAGGAATTTATGTTCAATTTTACACTTAATAGAAAAGGCATATGGATGGTTAGACCCTCTTTTTCTACTCTGTTATTTCTTTCTTCATGCTTAAATTCATTATTCAGATTGCAATGCTTTTTTATTCTTGACTGCTAATTTATATAGTGAAAATTTTACTGTAGAGATAATTTTTCAAGTTTTGATATCAAGCTGATAGTCTTGTTTCTTTATGATATTGTGAGACAAGAATTCTTGTGAAGTTGAAAAATTGAAGGCTTCACCTTCCTTTTTCTTAATTGTATTAATCCATCTTTGTGTCTACCTTTTATTCAGTCAATGGGATATACTTTGTTATGATCTTGATTTTCATGTTATGTTGTTACCTTGAAACCAGTTTCCAACCACCTTACTCAAAAAACCAAATCATAAAACCCTCAAAACACTTTTTCAATAAATCAATGATGCCCTAGCTTGCCCTTAGTCGTCGAGTGCAACTTTAGGGACTAACAATTCCCATGACTATGGTCATAAACTGATCCACATTTTTAGACTTTGTCATTCTTAAAGTCTCGAATTGCATCTTCAAGGTCTGCAGTTTCACTGTTTTGACCCTGTCATTTCCTTGGTAGGCTGATTTAAGGATGTCCCAGGCCTGTTTTGAAGTACCAGCGTCTGTGATTTTTGAGAAGATCGAGTCATCCACAGATTTTTGAATCCATAATTTGACTTTATTCTCTCTGTTCCTTTGTGTTGCCTGAGCAATTCTATGTTGGTTTGTCATGGCAGAAAGGTTTGATGGATCTAGTTCCACATATCCAAGATCCACTGGATCCCAACACTCTTGTGCTTGCAAGAAAGATTTCATTCAAAGAGACCAAAACTCATAATTCTTTCCAAGAAGAATCGGACCTTGAGTTGGTCCTAAATTGCTAGACGTGGCCATCTTTAAAGAATTTTAACAAAACATAAGAAAAAAATTGTTAGAAAATTTCGTGTTTACCTATTTCCTATGCATAAAACTAGTGTAAACCACTTCTTTGACTTCGATCAAGCTCGATCTGACTATCCGAGCGAAAGATCTATTGATTCAGGGATCTGAGCTATGTTCTTTAGCAACTGTAATACTACAACAACTGTAGCCCCTTTAATGGTGGAATAGGGATTTATGAGTTTACTCAAGAGCCAAAGAAAGTTTAGCTTCTCATATGACCGTGGGCAGAAAAAACCAGAAAAAACCAGGTAGCAGTTCCTTCGAATAGCCAAAATGCGAAATTGCTTCAAGGATCAACAATCCTCATTGATTTGAGATCAATGGCCACGGTTTCTTTGGAATATCGTGATCAACCATCTATGATCCTCCACAATCGGAGATCTAACGGTCTAGATCTACACTCGATCAATGACTCAGATTATTTCAGAATTTCGCATATCGCGAGTTCATGAGACTCTCGCCTCTGATTTCCTGGTAACTGAAATCGTGATGGCGCTTTCATTGATGGTCCAGATCCTTTCGGGATTTCACAAATCGATATTTCGCGACTCTTGAACTCTCGTCACGATGTTCTCCAAACCCTGAACTCCGAAATGTTGAAATTTTGATGGCGCTTGGATCTGCTACCACCTGTCCTCTTAGAAGGACGGTCTTGATTCTCTCGCGAAATATTATTTCCCCAGTCTTCACCTTCGTTCTCCTGGTGCCAAAAAAAAAATGTCGATGGCTTCCGAATCTTCACCACCTGTCACTCCAGATCCAACGGTTGGAGTGATTTTGTGATTTCGGGATTTCGCGTATTGAGGTATGGAGTGCAGTCTCCTCTGGTCGTCCAATGCCTGATTCCCGATTTCACGATAGCGTCAGATCGACGATGCATGATCTTTATCGATCCAATGGTTCAGATCGAGTCATGATTTTCACCGCAGTGTTCTCTGACCTTTACTCCCCGGGAGTCAGTGAAATGATGAGATCTCGCCACGTGTCTTCCTTGATCGACGGTCCCAACGATTTTGGGATTTTGTGACTTTGCAAGTCGGATTTTCTCTCGTGCGCTCCAGAGGACTAAACCTCATGCACTTTTTCCCAGATATGATGGCTATCAGTCCTCTGCGCTAAATCTGACGACTGAAAATCTTTTGCCTTTTCTGCACACTCCTCGTCCTTTCTGGACTCGATTAACACCTCAGATCTGTCAGTAGGACCGATCTTACGGCTGCATCTATTCGTTCTTGGTTGCTTTAGAGTGTTCTTTTCTATTCTTCCAAAGAGTTTCTCCTGAAGCAGGAAATTCATGAATCTTTCACGAATTCTTTAAATCTTTCTTCCCTCTGCAACAATCTTTCACGAGTTTGTGAGAATTTTCCGAATTCTTTAAACGTTTTTTCCTTTTGCAGCAATCTCTCATGAATTCTTTAAATTCTTCTGCCTTCTGCAGCTCTGACTCCTCAATCTTTTGAGTGTATTGCACTCTAATTTCTCATGCATTCTTTCTGCAACGATCTTTTGAGTGGATGGAGGACTACAGATTTCTCTCCAGGCTTTGTGAAGAATCTCATGTCCTATGCGCTGTTGAGGATCAGGTTTCTCTCGAGACTGTGTGAAGAGGCTTACTGCTGAAGCTCTGATACCATGATAAAATGTAAAGCAAAGAATACAGAGAAGGAGCAGAAATAGAATTCAGTATATTAGTAATGCAAGTGAAAGAGTACAAATGAAAGGAGTAAAAGAGTACAATAGAAAAGGGAAACTAGTTGAACTAAATAGGCTCAAGCAAATCAAGAAATGCTAGTACAGCTGGCCAGGACAGCTGGTAGTGTACAATTAGACTATTGAGGTTACATTATATTTAACACAAATAACTCTGGTAGAGATAATCTCTACATTAGAATAATTAGCAAATCACAACTTTATAGTATGATGAAGAATATCATATATTAACCACATAAGATAAGTAGGAGTTAATTAATCCAACGCCCTCTCTTAATGAGTACATGTCTTGATCTTTGTCAAGTATAATCTTCGTCAGCATCCCTTAACCATTTCAAAATATTCCAAGATACTAACTCCATCAAGTTGTATCTTAACCCTCGTAAAGGTGTAGCTCCTGAGTTCAATTCCAAAGTTCCCTCCCTTAACTATTGAATCAAGGATCACTCGAAGTTAATTACTCGACAACAATTCACATACATGTCGCTTAACCTCATTAGAAAATCACTCACATGCCTTCAACAACTAATGAATAATTGTTCTGTATATCCACAACTCTCGAACTAACTGGACAACTATCCACACTGAGCTTTCTTTTACGTGCACTTGACCCCTTCTAGCTTTGGAAATACAAGTGCTTCGAACCAAGAAATCAATACAAATTTAAATGCAAAGACTGAATGTCCTATGGACATACTTCCATCTACCAAGACATCGAGGTACCCAACCATGGTGCTCTCGAGTTCACTAGGAAAATAGTCTGTATAAAGGATATATCCGAGTCAATCTTACACTAGGACCTATTTCATCTGATTTTGATATTCATCATCATTTATTTTACAAACAAATGATAATGCTAATACATTTTCAATAATTAACTAATACAAAAATCTACCCACTTTATTTTCTTCCACATAAGCGATTTAGGAAGAAGCTCCACTCAGATTACCCTTTACCAAATTAATCGTTACCTTGCTCAACTCCTCTCCAAATTGGTTTTATGTTCTTTCTTTTGAATTTGAATCGGTATGAGAGGAATACAATAAAGCAATATTTTTTAGGTAGCGGAAGTGATCTAAGATTTTTTCATGGAAGCGACTTATAAATAATTGCATTAAATGAGCATAAATTAAAGTCCACCATTAAAGAAGAAAAATATCAATAATGAAGAGACATAAGCATCAAATATGAACACAAAAAACTTGAGAACAGAGTTAGTCCCTGGTGGACTATGTCTTTGGGTCCTGCTCTCAAATGGGTAGGCCTTTTTATTAACTCAGCAAAAGAATTTGGCAAAATACATAAGTATACCTCATTCTCGAATCAAGTTGTAGAAGTTTTACTCAGATCAGAAAACCGACAACACTATTGAATTCATCACGTCAAATTACCCAAAGATGACTGTCTCCATGCCTCAATCCGACTCTGGCACTCCCAAGCCCAAGAGAAACTCTCTTTTTTTTCGTACCCTACAACCTGCAATAAATGCTAATAAATGTCTCGAAAATCATGTCGATCGTACCCTCATGCACCTCCTCCTAGTACACTGGGCGGATTCACTTTTTAAATAAAAAAGGCGGCTTTGTAATCAACGAAAGGTCATTGGTCTTGCGGTTAGTGGAGCATGTGTTAAGGAATAAAATAAGGGGGAGGTCCTGGGGTCAAGCCCGCGAGCCTCCCCTTTTGGAATATTCGTTGTAACATAAGTATATATTTGAAAGTGGTTGTTCCTTCAAATTTAGCAGTGGTTATATAGATCTGTTGGGTGTCAGATTTGGTGGACCTGCCAACATTTTTATTATATTTTTATTTGGAATTTCATTCTCGGGCTGTCATTGGGCATTTTCCCACTGCTACATGGTAGCCCATGACTGGGCCATGTGGAAACCAACCATTGGGCCATGTCAACCAACTGTATAGTTAACTTCCATGTCAGCGTACAACCTGCCATGTCACCGTACGATCTACCACATAGCACATTTTTACTCGTCCACGGAATGACCCAAAAAAGCCAAATATGAATGACATGTGGCAACCTCTAGTGCATCTATGTCACCATGGTGATGTCAGCATGACATGTGTTTCCTCCTGTGCGTGCCATGTATATAGTACATATGTTGACATCATCCATACTGATGCTGACATCAACAATACGGATGTTGACTCATCCTCTATTGACTGGACTAGGTTGACCAAATGTTGACCGTGGATATCTTTCGATATGTAACTTTGCTTGACGAGTCATTTGCACCATTGGAAATCTCGCGACACGCTCTTCGCGATGATGCCATTTTTACTGATTTTTGAGAACTTTGATTTTTTTCCCTTTCTCTATCTGTTGAGGCCATTGTAAGCTTCTTCAGTTGATTCTGCAAGTTATGAGTTTTCCTTACTCTTTTCTGGATCCATTTTTTATCACGCCTTCCCACTAAGAGATTTTTGGACCACCAAAAGATTTCATCAATCAATATATAAGTGAGGGAAATTTTCCCTCACATTGTTCTTCTCAATCCACTTTGCCTTTCTTGGATGTGTATCCTTTACGACTACTCGAAGATAATCAACATCACCCCTGTGTGAAGTCATCTTCCTTCTGTCTAGGATGATATCTTCCTTTAATTCATCCAATTACTTAGGAAAAAACTCATCAATTGAAGGTATTGAAACTTCCTCATCCTAATCCATGATCGTGGGAGGCTAAAACATTTTCAAGTTCTCTACATTTACAACTGAGTAAATTTGCATATAAGGTGGAAGATCTAGATGAAAAGAATTGGTACCATTTTTCTCCAAATAATGAAGGGTCCATAACAAATGGGATTGAGTTTCTTGCCTTTACTCTTCAATCTCTCCTTCCTGATGTGAATCCCTACCTGGTCTCCAACCTAGAACTGATGATCAACCCTGTGTTTGTCATGATGAGATTTATACTATGCTTGAATTTTCTCCAATTGTTCCCTGACTGCTTGGTTTACCTGTTGTATCCTTTGAATGAACTTGCGAGATCTATCTTCTTTTATTTCTTCATTTAAATTGACATCTCTCCCATACATCAAGTGAAAAGGAACTTTAGGTAGGTACCCAAAATATGTCTCAAAAGGAGAACACTAAGTGGAGGAATGTAAGGCTCAGTTGTAAGCATGATGTACATAGGGTATTTGTTCATCCCATAACTTGGGATGCTTGTTGCAGTAGCCTCGAAGAAAAAGTACCACTGTCTGGATTACAACCTTTATCTGTACATCGGTATGTGGATGGAAAGAAGTACTCCTCTTGAACTTGGCGTCCATCATTTTCCACAAGCTTGTCCAAAAATCCCCAAGGAATCGAGGATCTCGATCCGAGATAATGGATGTGGGTAACCCAAAGTGAACCCAAACATACTAAAAGAAGAGATTAACAGTCTCCTCAGCAATGATCTTTTTTTTACATGGCATTAAGATACGCATATTGTTGAACCTATCCACTACAACATACAAATAGTCATGACCCCCTTTCGACATTGGTAAACTCCCTACAAAATCCATGGAGATAGTTTTCCATGGATGGGATGGAATAGGTAGTGGTGAGTATAGCCCCAGTTTTCTATTAGTGGGCTTACAAATAGAATACATCAGACACCCCTTTACATATTTAGTTACAATTGCTTTCATTTGAAACCAGTAACAAAACCTCTATAAATGAGCCATAGTTTTTCCTACCCCAAAATGCCCAGACACAAGAGAAGTGTGAGATTCTCATATTACATGGACTCATTCACTTGTAGGAAGACATAGCTTTCCAAGATGGTAGAGTAGTTTTCCCTGCATACAATAGTTTTCTACCTATGCACCATGGGTTAGCTTCTCATATACTTCTTTAAAATCATCATCAATGGCATATGGTTCCACATATCTATCATGAGATAAAGAAGTATTCTTCAAAATAATATAAGCAACAATAGGAGGTCTCGAAAGCATATCAGTTACCTTGTTACTTGTACCCTTTTTGTACTTGATTACCAAATGAAATTGTTATAGAAAATCCATCCATCTGTAATGTCTAGATTGTTGTAGTTTGGTTTGTGCTTGGAGATACTCTAAGGGTTGGTGATCTCTATGTATGATTGTTTCCTTCCCTAACAAGTAGTGCTTCCATTTCTTTACACTTTGAAATAATGCATACAACTCTTTATCATATGTAGGATAGGTAACAACATCTTGGTTAAAAGTTTCAGAGTGTTAATAGATAGGCTTACGATATTGTGTCAATATTCCACCCATGGTGTATCCACTGGAATCTATCACGATCTCAAAGGGTTGTTGAATATTCGATAGTGCTAATACTGGTGCGATAATGATCTTTTCCTTCAAAGCGTCGAGAGTTTTTTGTTGCTTTCCTCCCTACTAAAAAGTGTTCTTCACACTAGTTAAGGCATGCAAAGGAGCTTCTATAAAGGAGAAGTTTGAAATTAACCTCCTCCAATATTGGACTACACCTAAGAAGCTCTGTATCTTGGTTACACTTTTGGGCTTAGGCCAATTTACAATTACATCAATCTTGGAAGTATCAATTTTTAATTGTCCTCCTCCTACAATATGACCTAAGTAAACAAGTGAAGTCTTACCAAATTCACATTTAGACAATTTTAGATACTAATTTTCCATTTGCAAAGTATCCAATACTTGATTTATATGCCTCACATGTTCATCCCAAGTCCCGCTAAAAATAAGAATGTCATCTAAATATACAATCACAAAATCATCTAGAAAAGGCCTAAATACATCATTCATCACATGCATGAAAGTTGTCGGATCATTGCAAATCCCAAACGACATAACTAACCACTCAAACAATGTTTGTTTGGTTTTAAAGGAAGTATTCTATGCATCCTATTCTGCAACCCTGATCTGATGGTATCCATTGCGCAAATCCAACTTAGTGAAATAAAAAAAAAAATTAACTAATCAAGTAAATTATCTATACGAGGAAAAGGGTATCGATTTTTCACCGTGATTTTATTTAAGGCCTGGTAATTGACACGCATTCGCCATGTTCCATATTTCTTTGGCACCATCACGATTGGAGAACCAAAAGGAGATGATCTGGGCCTGATGACCCCTTGATGCAATAAGCCCTGTACCTGCTTCTGGATCTATGTCATCTCCACAACTGACATCCTGTACATGCCCACATTAGGAAGAGGAGAATCCTATTAAAGATGTATTTCATGTTGGATTTTCCTGTTAGGAGGTAATCCATATGGTTCCTGGAAAATATCATCATACTTAGAAACAATATCAATTAATTCTTCTTATGAGAAGGATCACATCCTTGGAAAGTGTCGGATGTTCCAACATCTTTCTCCCTTATGACCATGAGTACATATCTCTTATTAGTGTTTATGAGTCTCTTCATTTGTCCTATACTAACAAGTGTTGTGTTTACCCTCATGTTGTGAGCTCTAACAATATATTCCACTCCCCCCTTAGTAAGGTGGTACTTGTTCTCATGATGAAAGAAGACTTCTTTTCTATCATAAAGATAAGGACTCCCCAACACTATGCCACATATATCAAGTGATACAACATCCAAATCCACTTCATCAATCCACTTTGAAGCAATAACAAATATGACCCTACATTGTTTGGGGAAATTAAGTTTTGCTTTATCACATACCAAACCAAGAGGATAAGGCTTTGGACGTGGTTTCGTTTCAAGACCCATATTTTTGACAAGTGATTTAGATATCAAGTTTACTTGGGAACCCGTATCAAATAATGTATCTATCTTAGTGTGCTTAGATACAACTCTTATATGAAATAATTCATTCCTCTTTCGTTCATCATCATGAGATTCATCATTGGAATTTGAACTAGCATGAAGGGAATCTTTACCTTGTACTCCAACCGCTATGATCTTTCCTTCATCTCCTAAATTATAACCAAGATCTTGTTGCACTGTAGCAACAAGTTTTTCCTTCCCCTTTCCACCGAACTATTTCGGTCTCTTCTCTGGATGTAGTTTCCAACAATGTTCATCATCGTGACCACTTTTCTTGCAATGAGTGCAAGATGGCCTTTCTTCTTCTCTCTTTACCGTCATGGTCTTCTTGTCCTTCCTTTTAAACTTCTTAAATGGATTATGTGGGAGATTAGAAGGTTTCTTTGTGGGATCTTCTTGAACATGCTTTCCCCTGTTCTCAAGGTGAGTGGCTTGTACACAAACTTTTTCAAGACTGGTGTAGTTAAACAATAGCAAAGAATGATGAATATAACTATGAAGTGCTCCAATATACTTCATTAAAGTTTCATAAGAATAGAAAAAAATATTTAATGCAAGAGATTTCTTCCTAAATTATTCTATGAAACTTTGAAAAGTTTGACCTTTACTTTGTCTTAAAGTTTGACCTTTAATTTTTCTTAAAGTTTTCCATTCCATTATTTCTTTATGTAAATAACCCAATGGATAAAATTGATTCCTTATCGTTGATTTAAATTATGACCATGAGGAAAAAAGATTACCACACTTACTTATGTCTTGAAGTTTTCTCTCCCACCATACGATAGTAGTGTCTTCCAACCAAAGAGAAGCCAGTTGCACTTTAACTTCCTCTTCATCAATATGTTGAACATGAAAATATACTTCAACCTATTGGATCCAATTATCTATCTTTTTAGGATTAGCATCTCCATTAAACATAGGTAAAGAAAATTTTACATCAAGCTTTAATAATGGTTTCTTAAAAGAGGCTTTATTGCTAGAATGATGAGAATGAAGAGAATTCTCAGAGGAAGAATATCTAGAACTTGATGGTGAATATGGAGGCTCAGGAGGGTCTCCTCCAACCCCTTTATTTACCCAAGCATCATCATCAGTTTGTGCTTCATTTTTCTTCCCTTTCTTCTTCATCCTCTTCTCGTAGTCTCCATACATTCATTCGACCATTTCTGACATGCGATAAAAGACCATATGGAATTTTTTCTCTTGTTCATCACACTTGTCCTCTTCTGCCATTTTCTTCCTTCGGGATGCACGACTGACTTTGGGATTGAAAGTATTAAGATTTACTTCACCCTTCTTATGCTTAGCCCTAGTAAGAATTCACACTCAACAATTCAATTCAAAGATGACTGCTCTGATACCAACATGATCCAGGATCTTTTCATCGAAGTGACACATAAAGAATTGTATTAAATGAGAATAAATTAAAGTGCACCATTAAAGAATGAAACACTCAATAATGAAGAGACATAAGCATCAAATAAGAACACACAAAACTTGATAAATAAGTTCGTCCCTGGTGGACTACGTCTCTGGGTCCTTCTCTCAAATGGGTAGGCCTTTTTATTAACTCAACAAAAGAATTTGGAAAAATACATAAGTATACCTCATTTAGGAATCAAGCTGCAGAAGTTTTGATTAGATCAGAAAACAAACAACACCATTGAATTTGTAGCGTCGAATTACCCAAAAATTATTGTCTCCATGCCTCAATCCGACTCTGGCACTCCTAGGCCCCAGAGAAACTATGTCTCAGTTTTCGTTCCCTGCAACTTGCAATAAATGCTAAGAAATGTCTCAAAAATCGTGTCGATCATACCCTCATGCACCTCCTCCTAGTACATTAGGAAAATTCACCTTTTAAACAAAAAAATTGGCTTTGTAATCAATGAAAGGTCGTTGGCCTTGTGGTTAGCGGAGCATGTGTTAAGGCATAGAATAAGGGGCAGGTCCTGGGGTCGATCCCGCGAGCCTCCCCTTTTGGGTTGTTTGTTGTAACATATGTATATATTTTAAAGTGGTTGTTTTTCCGAATTTAGCAGTTTTTAGATATATACATTGGGAACTATATTTGGCAGGGTCCCGCCATATCTGGCAGACCCGACAACGCTTTTATTATATTATTTTTTGGAATTTCGTTCTTGGGTCGTCATTGGGAATTTTTCCACTGCCACATGGACGCCCATGACTAGGACACATGGAAACCAACCATTCATCCATGTCAACTAATTGTATAATCACCTACCACATCACCGTATGGTTTTCCACGTGGTTGTATGGACTGCCACGTGGCACATTTTTACTGGTCCACGGAATGAACCAAAAAGGCCAAATATAAGTGACACGTGGCAGCCTCTAGTGTTTCCATGTCACCATGTTGACATCATCATGATACATGTCACCTCTTGTGTGTGCCAGGTATGTTGTATAAATGTTGATGTCATCCCTATTGATGCTGACGTCAGCAGTACGGATGTCGACTCATCCCCTGGTGAGTGGACTAGGTTGACCAAAATTTGACCATGAATATCTTTCGATCTGTAACTCCGTTTAATGATTCATTTTCATCATTGGAAATATTGCGACGTGCTCTTCACGATGATTCCATTTTTACTAAGTTTTGAGAAATTTGATTTTTTTCCCTTTCTCTATCTGTTGAGGCCATTCTAAGCTTCATAAGTTGCTACTACGAGTTATGAGTTGTCCTTAGTCTTCTCTGGATCCTTTTTGGATTAGGAAGAAAATCAAAGAATAAACAAAGGTATAAACTGAAAACAACAATCACACAATCTAACACAACCCAATACGGGAAAAAACCATGGGCAATGATAATCGATATTCTTATAATTCAAGTGAGAATTACAATAGCCAACCAAGACATACAACCATCCTTTCCTCTCATACACATAACACCTCAGTATTGTGTCTTGCTCTCACACACTCACTACACATTTCACTCTCACCTCTATGGATATGCTCAAATATATAACATCTCTCAAACAGTTAGACTATCTGATTATAATTAGATCCACAAGTTACACAATTATTCCACAAAAGAGTGCTTGCATGCACATTACTAATTTAGTTTCATGCATGTGCATGTGACCGCATGGGAAATTTGTTGGCATGTTTCCAAAAGTCACCACCTTGACAACAATTTACATGATATATCATACCCTCAATTAATTCATCACCTTTCGTACAAGCCAAGAGAAGCGAAACACCATCACAGCTCCACAAATTCTCTAACAATATTGTTGTGTGAACATGTTTGTATGATTCACTCCAATATGGACTATTCTGCCTCCATCAGTAACATGTCTAATAAATCGATGCAACTATCCCATTTTGATTCACTAGACTGTTAGTCAAATGCACAACACTTTGACCACCATGGATCACCACATCCTGTACCTATCCAAACTTACCCAATGCATCCTTGCATTTTTGAAAGACATAACCTGAGGTAGGTCTCCTCTTTTCCAAATGTCATGAATCATAATCATAGGCTAAATCTACTTGTGCTTATGTGTTTGAAGCACCCATTTCCATGCTCTTCACCTAGTTTTTTCGTGTGTCTACTGACAACACCAACTGCATGTGAAATTCTGACAATTTTCCCATCACAATCATCAAACTTACTACTAGGACATAAACTTGAAGAAAAATTACAATGGAAAGCCAACGAGATTTTACTAGTTTCACATTATTCATAATGAATTTCTTGAGTATATTCACCACATACTTTTGTTTTGATAACCAAGCTTACCCTCCCTGTTTTTGTGTATTTCCATTCCTAATATTTTTTTTTCTACTCCCAAATCCTTCATAACAAACGTATTAGCCAACCTGTTGACCTCAACCATGCTTTTGATTGCAACAAGCATAACATATAACACCAAGATAATGACTATACCATAAACATAATGGTTATACTCACTTCTTGTAAAATTTGGCTCACCATGAAGTAATCAAACATCTTGTACCATTTTCCTAGCATGCTTTAGGTCACACAATGATTCTTGAGTTTACAAACAAATCCTCTGTTGCGATTCTGAACTAACCGTTCTGGTTGTTCCAAATACATCTGACGCAGCCCCTGCCTCTCTGAGCTCGGCCGCTTCAACCAGGACCTTATTCTTCTAGGCCCAAATAGTCAAAATACTCTTCAACCCCCTGTCGGAAGTTCTCAATGCCCACAGGTTCTCTTGGTGATGTCCTTCTTCAATCAGGAAATCATAACTCACTTGATCGCGAGTTCTGCGCTAATGGATTCGGGTCTCACAAATCCCCGAACCCCAATGGAGTATCCACTTCGCGCCTTCCTCGTCTCCTGTCGGGAATATCCCTGTCGGGAAATTGTCTTTTTCGTTGTCAAGAGTTTCTCCCTTCGTGAATTCCCGATTCCCGATTCCCGATGGCGCTCCAGCTCTGGCGTTGGCCCTTCGACTACTCCTTTCGCATGTGACCTGCCAGTCCACGTGACCACGCCCTTCACCCTTATCGGGATTTCGGAATTCGCGAGTTCGAACAACATAGAACTCACACCTCTAGGACCTCTGATCCCCGAATTTCGATGCCACCTGTCCTCCACTCCAGGCTTAACCTTGTCAAAAAATCACATATTGGGTTTTCGCGATTTCCATGGTCGATGTTCACGGGACCTTCCAAACCCCGAACTCCGATAGCCTGACACTTGTTCTCCACTCAGCTCGTCGACTGCGCAGATATCGTGATTCAGGTTTTCGTGAATTCTTGTGTTGTGAGTCTCTCGTCAACGAGAACTCCGAAATGCCGAACCCCGAACTCTTCACAATCCTTGGACACGCGTCCTGCCAAGATCTACGGTTGAGATCCCTTCTCAGGATTTCGGGACTTTCAAGGTCTCGATTCTCAGCTTTATGAAACCCTGATGATGCCAATATCCCGATGCCCCTCCGGGACTCCTCCTCTTCTCCTTCGAGGCTTAAACCCTATGCAAATTTCCAAGATCTGACGGCTGACGAGATTTTCGCTGCTCTCCTCTGCGAATCCCGACCGTCGCTTCCCTTTACTCACGGATTTCTTCAGAAGACTAAAGTTCCTTCCAGAACCCACTTTCCAACACTTGCGTTTGCAATATTTTCTCGAATCTTCCTTGACCTAAACCTCCTGGGCTCTCTTTCAGCTGTACCAAGAAGGTGTTGTACCTCCTGAGCTTTCTTACTCTGATGCTGTCAGAGGTATTTGTGCGCACTCCTTGAGGCAATCATTCAACAACTTCCCAATTGTTAAATCCTTCTTACTCTGCACACTTCCTGCAGCAGCAGCCTCTATCTTCTTTTTCTCTGGTTAACAACTGAGACTTCGGTTGAATGAGAATAAGTGTTTAACTATCGAGCCCTTATTGACGCACTCCTTGTGGATGAATTCAACTGCACCTTATGCAGGAATCTCCCGGCTCAGACAGAGAAACAATTGAAACTTATTCTCTTCTCCCTTTTAGACTTCAGTTTAAATCCCTGAAATCACATGCACAACATATACCAAGCAAATGCGTATCCAGAAAGCAAGGATTCATGAGCACAACATTAACACAGAAAAACAACAACAACCATGAAATTGAAACAGAACTTCATTCTATTTATTCAATCTTCTGTACATGGGTGTTCTTCACAGATTTCTTTGCTTGCCCTTCTCTCCTGAATGTTGGCTCCTGTTACAATGATACAATGAGGGTGTCTATATCCATTTTCCCTCTCAGACTCTAAAACTCTCTAATCTGGAAAATAAAATCCCATCTACCTGCATTAAACCTATTAAATGCCTCATCTACCTAAGGATGAGAGATTAAAGGCTCAAGGTCCACTATAATGTACAAAGGCGCTTTCCATAAATGGTTCATTTATACACTGGCGTATCTCTTGAATGAAAATTCAAAAATTTTCGGCTGGCCTTGTCCAGCTGTTCGTTGTCTTTCATGCTAGCTCGGTTGTCTTGGGCGATGCTCCTTGATGAGTTGGCGATGCTCCTGCATCATACTCCTCGGCTTGAAAATTTTCATGGGCTCCTGTCCATGAGCTCCTGCACGGTCTGTCCATGCTTCTGTATCTCTGCTTCGCTTTTCCAGCTAGCATCTTCGACTGGATGATTCTTCCACTTGACCAGGTACTCGAAATATTGCTTTCGCCTGGTCTTCTTTCCTACTCGCTTGTCCAGTATGCACTCCATCTGCGACTTCTCTACAACTGGTAATTTCTTCTGCCACTGGAACACTGGTTCCTCAGTTCCAGTCTCTGCTTCTCCAGCCCTATATGGGTATAAATCCGAAAAATTAAATATCGGAGATATCCCGATGCCATCCGGCAACTCAATTTCATAAGCGTTCTCTCCGAATTTCTTTAGGACACTGCATGGCCCAATTTTCTTCATTTTTAGTTTGTTATATGTTCCTCTTGGGAACTTGTCCTTCCTCAAGTGTGCCAGAAAAAGATCACGAACTTCAAACTGAAGTTGTCTCCGATGTTGATCTGCTCTGCGCTTGTACTCCTGATTTGTGTTTATCAATCGTTGCTTCACCTCATCGTGAAGTTCCTTCATTGCTTCAGCGAATTCCTCTGCACTAGCACTGCTAGTCGCAGCCTGTTCTAACTCCCTGAGTTCAGAAACTCCCCTCGGTTGTGTCCCATATACAATCTGAAATGGGATTTTTCCTATACTCCGATTCACTGAATCGTTGTATGCAAACTCCGCCTGTGGCAATATGTTGTCCCAGCTGCTATGGTGCTCTGTCACCAGGGTTCTCAACAAGTCTCCCAAGCTCCTGTTGACCACTTCCGTCTGCCCATCCATATGTGCATGGTAAGATGAACTAAATGCCAAGTTAGTCCCTATCTTCTTCCATAGCGTCCTCCAAAAATGCCTTATGAATTTGGTATCCCTGTCCGACACTATACTTCTTGGCAATCCATGGAGTCGAATGATTTCCTTGAAAAATAAATTCGCAATGTGAGTCGCATTGCTGGTCTTCTGGCATGGTATAAAATGTGCCATTTTTGAAAACCTATCTACCACCATAAAGATGGAATCAACCCCTCTCTGCATCCTTGACAAACCCAATACAAAATCCATGTTGATCGCCTCCCATGGCCTCTCTGGTATGGGTAATGATTGGTAGAATCCTGCATTCTGCCTTCTTCCCTTCGAATGCTGACAAATTCGACACCTGTCAACAAACCTCTTGACATCTGCTCGCATGCCTGGCCAAAAAAATGATTCGCTCAACTTCGCAAATGTTTTGTCGTGGCCAAAATGCCCTGCTAATCCACCGCTGTGATTCTCCTTTAGCAAGTTCTCCCTCATGGAGAAATTCGGAATGCATAACTAGTTGCCTCTGAACAACAGTCCATTCTGAATCATGTAATCCATCCACGAGCTTCTATCTCTGAGAACTGGATTCTCAACCGCCTCGTATGCTTCTGCAAAATCTGCATCACCTGCGTACATGTCCCTCAGGTTTTCAAAACCCAATATCTTGACTCAGAACTCTTGCAACAACAAACATTTCCTGCTCAAAGCATCAGCCACTTTGTTAGCAGTTCCTGAAATGTGCTTAATTACAAATGTAAAATTCTGCATATACTCTACCCATTTTGCATGTTTCTGATTCAACTTCTCTTATTGACTCACAAACTGCAATGCATGATTATCGTTGTACAATACAAATTCTTTCGGGATCAAATAATGCCTCCACTTCTTCAATGCCTATATGATGGCATAAAACTCTTTATCATACGTGGAGTATTTCAGCTTTGCGTCATCCATCTTCTCGGTGAAATATGCAACTGGCCTGTCCTCCTGAGTTAAGACCGCTCCTATGGCATATCCACTTGCATCACATTTCACCTGAAATGTTTTCTGGAAATCTGGCAACACCAACACCGGCTGCTCTGTGATCTTTCACTTCAACAGATTGAAGCTCTTCTCAGCCTCTGCTGTCCAATGAAAAGACTTGTGTCGCTTCTTCACCATGTCCATCATTGCTGCGCTAACCCCACTGAAATTCCTCACGAACTTTCGGTAGAAACTAGCCAAGCCATGGAAACTCCTTTCCTCAAAAACATTTATGGGTGATGGCCAATTCTTAATCACTTCCACCTTACTTGGATCCATTTTCAACTCATTCGCTGAAATAACAAAACCCAAATAAATGAGCTTTGTCTTCATGAATGAGGACTTCTT
>JZKD02S0020030.1:442364-454598 GCA_000966675.3 Picea glauca | reverse complement strand
TGGCTCCTATTACAATGATACAACGAGGGTGTCTATATCCGTTTTCCCTCTCAGACTCTAAAACTGTCTAATCTGGAAAATAAAATCCTATCTACCTGCATTAAACCTATTAAATTCCTCATCTACCTAAGGACGAGAGCTTAAAGGCTCAAGGTCCACTATAATGTACAAAGGCGCTTTCCATAAATGGTTCATTTATACACTGGCGGATCTCTTGAATGAAAATTCAAAAAGTTTCGGCTGGCCTTGTCCAGCTGTTCATTGTCTTTCATGCTAGCTCACTTGTCTTGGGCGATGATCCTTGATGAGTTGGCGATGCTCCTGCATCAACATCCCCATATCCAAAAACCTCCATGTAAAACAATTTTAACATCTAGTTGTATGAACACAACTAGTGCTAACACAACATGAATAGAAACAAGCTTTTAACAACTAGTGAGAAACTTTCATGGATATCAATACCTTCCAAATATCCTTCTACTACTAGTCATGCTTTGAACCTTTCATCTTTTACTATGTTTGATTTTATAAAAGGAGATTCATCAAACTCTGCATCTTTGTCCATGATGATTCTGTGGGTAGTAGGATCCCACAATTTGCATCCCTTAACATCATGACCATATCAAAGATCTACTTGTTTGATCTGGGTCCTACTTAGAATGCTGATAAAAAACATAAGCATCACAATCGAATAATTTGACATTTGGGTAATTCCTAGATGACATGTTCATACCTCTTCCATAAAATTCTCGTCTTTTTGCAACCGATGGTGACCGAGTTACCAAATAGAAAAATTGTTTCTGTCCACAACTCTTGTTGCAACTTGGCATTACATAACATGCATATTCGATCCCAACTTCCTTGCAATACTTTCCAAGTTCCATGGATATGAGCCTACCTTCATCATATATTATCAAACAATTGATTGACCTGCCAACACATCATCCTTTTTATAGACCCACCTTTCTAACCTGGACACACTGCTCCACCTCTAACTTTATATTCGAACAAATTTGACCAAGTCTGACCAAACCAACCCAAGTGAACCTGTGTTGCTCAACTCCAAGGAATTCACACTACAGTCTCAGTGCTCCACCTTAACATGAACATTCCCTTGACCAAATCCAATCAAGCCAGCCAAGTAAGCCTTCACTGCTTACCTCTATGCCCATTTACAATGGAGTTTCCCAAGACTTTTATAGGATTTATTACATGCAATCCATGGACACAATACCACGAGATACCCAAAACACATGGACCCAAAAAACCACCTTCTTTGACCTAAAAACAAATTTAACTCATTAACTATTTCACTGAGTTAAGGCTAACCCAACATACATGCCCCCCCACATATTCAATCTACCTAAATCTATGTCTAGAATTTTCATAGGTGACTTGATAAACCAGGGGTATGCATGCCTATCCATGTCTTAGAGACATATTCCCATTTACATGCAATTACTAATTTTTACAACTCCAAAGTAAATACATTTTTTTTTCATGGTAACTCAACCATCATCGCCCTACACCTTTTATGTGAACACAGGTGGTGAGACACAAAAAAGAGACAAAACTTGATCAACCATACTTGTAGATGAATTTTCTTATTTTGTGGAGTTCTCTTTGGATTCTTGTTGTCTTTTCCAACAATCCTTCTTGAGATGCCCAAATTTTCCACATAACCGATGTTTTCCCTTGCCCTTACTGTATTTTGACTTAGACCTAGTTGTACCTTTCTAATATTTCCCTCCTTCTGTAGATCGAACTCTAACCACCAATGCTTCTACTATTGAGTTTTCCTTATTAGATCTTTTCCTCATCTCCTCAGACAACAAATCTCCCACAATAGTGTCATATTCAATGGAATCTATTGAGCTAAACCACATAGTTATGACCAGATGATCCCAAGACTCAGGAAATGAACATAGTAGCATAACTGCATTGTCCTCATCTTCATACATTACGTCCATACCAGATAATTGACAAATCAAAGTATTGAAAACATTCAAGTGATAAAAAAATTTCATACCTTCTTTCATCTGCAAGTTGTACAACTGCCTCTTCATGAAGATTTTGTTCATCCAGGAATTTATCATATACCTACTCTCCATTCTATTCCACAAACTTGTTGTTGTCTCCTATTGAATGATGTTAAAAAACACTTCATATTCCAAACACAAACAAATGGTACTGAGGGCTCTTGCATCCAGATCTTCCCATTCCTCATTTGTCATGCTTGTTGTTTTCTTTGTCTTTCTAGCTAATGAATTTTGCAATCCTTGTTGCACAATAAGATCCCAGATCTTGAGCTTCGATAGCGCAAAGCTATTCTTACCAATTAATTTCTCCACCTCAAACTTAAAACTATGCAGTTTCACCATTAGCACACTCCACCCAAAATATCACAGCTTCTAATAAACCAAGCTCTTAAAAAATCAAGGTTGAAATTAAAAAAATATTTCAAAAAATGTTTAGGCTCAAAAAATATATATTGAAAAACCCTTTTTCCAAAACATAAAAGGTCCACCTTTTACCTTTTACCAAAGGATCCACCTCATCTTTTTATATTCTAAAAAGTCCACCTCACTTTTTTATATTCTAAAAGGTCCACCTCACCTTTTTATATTATATCCCTCCTTTATTAAAACTTACCTACACTTAATAAGACGTCATCCACTCATAAAGTATTCTCCTTTTAAAAAATACTTCATACCTTGAATTTTAGTTCAACTTTTTTAGATCGACGCTCCTGTGAGTGTTGAAAGGGAGTGTGAGTTTTAGAGATCGATGCTCCTTGAGTGTGAATGGGGGAGTGTAGTTTTGTTGGCGCTTTGTGGTGTACATACCAACTGTGCTAATTCAGGAATCGTTCCTATTTTTGAAGTGTGAGAGAAATGACGCACCTCTACGACTACCTAGGGAGCACTGGTGACCTGAAACTCACTCAATCCCACTTTTTGGCTCTCAAAAAATATCTTGGCTCCTCAGTACTTCGGTCTTCTTTTCCTTACATTCCAAAAACACGTCCAAAGGTTCTTGGGCTCATAGGAGACCTACATAGAATTCTCCTTAACTCACCTACGACACCTACTCAACCTTCTCTGATACCACTTGTTAGGAAGAGGAAGAAAAAAATAGCATAAACAAAGCAACAAACCGAGAACAACAATCACACAATCTAAGACAACCCAATATAGGAAAAAACCATGGGAAATGATAATCAATATTCTTATTATTCAATGGAGAATTACAATAGCCAACCCATGCATACAACCATCCTCTCCTCTCATAAACACAACACCTCAGTATTGTGTGTTGCTCTGACACACTCACTACACATTGCACTCTCACCCATATGGGTATAATCATATATATAACATCTCTCAAATAGTTAGACTAACTAATTATAATTAGATCCACCAGTTACACAATCTGTTCACAAAAGAGGGCATGCATGCACATTCCTAATATAGCTGCATGCATGTGCATGTGACTGCATGGGAAATTCGTTGGCATGTTTCCAACAATATAATGTCCATGATCGATTCTGTTGGAAGATTCTCACAATTGCATACCTAAACCTTATCGGTAATTCCAAATTTGGATTCCCAGTATCTTTCCTCAAGTGAAATTTTGTGTATAACCTTTGTGCATGTGCAATGGTACTTCTATTCTCTAAGACATAGGTCACTCATTTTTCTATAGACGCTTTTCACAAATCATCGCGATCAATGGAAATTTGATCAACGAATACAAAAAAAATGGTTTGGTATATT
The DNA here is from genome assembly GCA_000966675.3 of Picea glauca. Lineage (NCBI taxonomy): Eukaryota > Viridiplantae > Streptophyta > Pinopsida > Pinales > Pinaceae > Picea > Picea glauca. The sequence continues at coordinate 450,822 of JZKD02S0020030.1, read as the reverse complement.
TCATGGATGATGGTGACAATGGATCTGATGCTTAGGTCCTGCAATCTAATTATTCTCAAATTATTTCTCTGAACGCGACCCTAAGACTATATCTCTCATTTTAGATTTGTGGAGCCCTGTGTAAAACGTCATGGTGGCTCTGAATGTTTCAAGATGATGGCTACAAATATGAATTTTGAATGTCCTTTGTTCATAGTGGGCGACCTATCATGACGTTCCTTCTACATTACCTTTGGAAACGATACCTTTTGCAACTCCTTCAACCCACATGAGCAACTCTTATTAAACAATAGACATACTAGAAACACACAAAATCATAATAAAAAGGATCAAGAAAGAAACTATCTATGCTTATCTACTCCTATGGTATATTAATCTCATATCTCTTTCATATTCTTGGGCCCTTTTGTGAGGGAATTAAGTCCAGTACTTCTCTTATAGATAAAATATGAGATGAGACATTGTCACACACACAAAAACAAAACTCTATTGAATAATTGAATTATTTACAATAGATTGTGACTCCATTATATATATTTCACAAATTGTTATAAGATCTAAATTATTATGAATAGATAAGGAGAGGTTGAGAAAATATCTCAACTACACACTAAAATAGGATATTAAGTTGGAGAAGATATCTCACTACCAACTATATCTACAACAACCTCATAAACATTAAGAACAAATAACTCACGTAGAGATAAACTATGCATTCCAATAATTAACAAATTTCAACTTAATAATATGATGAAAAATATCATATATTAAGCACATAAGACAAGTAGGAGTTAATTACTCCAACAATTCCTGCTTCATTGAGCAATAACAACAAACATGGTTTATAATTTTACAGTACGTGAGAAAAACAAATAACCTATAAGTATACCATTATCATCATCGATTGCTCCATACAAATTTTCTTTGTCTAATGTATTTCTTATTGATTCTTTCAATACTACCTTTGTTGGCTTTTGAACAGTGGCTTATGACTCTCGAAATGAAAGAGATGCTCACTGATCTGAAAATGAAAAGGCTTCAATCTCTTTAAAATTGCAAGTGAAATTTTATGTGCTTGGATAATAGGATCAAGTTACAAACACATAAAACTTAATAAGTTTTTTTACTTAATCATGAGAAGCATAAACAATCATAAACAACCATCAAAATAAACACATTAGCATAGAAAAATGACAAAGGAGATCACCCCTCTCTTTAGCTACATCTACTGGTCCAACTTCTAATGGATCATTTTTATTAATGCTCAAAGCGTCAAAATCGATGCTTTACAATGCTCATAATAAAAAATAGATGGCTTCAGTGGCTCCAGAACGTCCAAAAACCCTAGTTGGGATCTTCCTACACATGGTTTGACCAAAAACTGAGTTGGAATCACTTCATGGAAGTTTTTCCCAATTCTTTGTTGTCTCTGCTCGCCAAAACGCAACACCCACGCACATCCCACAAAAGGTGGAAATATGTAACACCGTTAGGAAATTTAGCACCGTTCTCAGCAGAGGTGTTGGTATCATGGCCTCCATGTGGCCACGTTAAGCGCTAAATCCATTGAACAAACCATGCTAGTGGACTAGATGTTGGATATAGTGCACGTGGCTTGATCATTCGATAGAGCTATGGGTTAGATGTAATAGTGTGTCCATGCTCGTGGTCATGTGGGAGTGTATCAGAGTGGTGTGACTAGGGTTGGGGCTAAGCCCCAACACTTTTCTTCCTAGACCAACCATTACATGGAATTGAAATAATGTTTTCAACATTATAAGTTAACAAACATATTGTAGGCGGGCTAGTAGCCCGTCTTGCACCAAAACACTGCTACTCTTGGAGGTCGTGGGTTCAACCCCCAAGGACTCAAAAAACATTTTTACACTACACATAGGTGTCATGTGGCAACCCATGTTTGGGCCACATGGAACCCCACCATTAGTCCACAACACACTATCTGTCGAATCCGGATAGGTCCACATCACCCTCTACCACATCACCACTTTCCATTTGTCAATACAGTACCATACCACATCAACACCTATTCCCAGTTAGCAATCCACTTCACCTTGCAACATGTTAATATGGTCACCCTACCATGTGTCAGTATGGTCTGCACAGTCAGTAGTACGGACTTTATGGACTATACAGTCATCAAGACAATTTCTTGTTTGGAAAAGTGGACAAAACGTGATATCTATTGGATACAACATCCGTTTGAACCTGTTTAATTTGCATTGGGATCGTGATAATGAGGCCTATGCACGAGTCGTTTTTCAAGAAATTCCAATCAATTTTAGTTTTGAGCATATTTTGATACCCTGGATCACTCCTCCCCATTGGGAAGCTTTTGGACCTCCAAAAGACTACTTTCAGTCTATCTGAAGATGAGGGTACAGTTCCCTCACCTTTACAACCTCAATCCATTTACATTTTCTTTGATTTGTGCCTTTAATACCAACTCGAAGGTATTGCACATTCCCTCATTTTGAATTTCTCATCCTCCTATCAAGGATTGTATCTTCATGTAGTTCTAAAAGATATTCTTGCGAGAAATCATCGATGAAAGGAATCTAAAAATGCTCCTTGATCATCAATCAAAGGAGGCTCATACAATCTCAAATTATCAACATTGACAACTACATACATTTTCATATAAGGAGGAAAATCCAAACATAATGCATTATTACCAATATTTTCAAGAATCTTCAAAGGTCCATATATAATTTGTTTCATTTTTTTACCTTCTCCGACGCTGATGTGTATGACTTTCCTGGCCCGACTGCTTCTTTATGGTTTGGGACTATCCCATTTACCCTTGGGGCCTCTTCAGTGTATTCAGAGCATGAAGGATTGCCTACGTCCTTGTCCTGATGGCCCTGTCCCATTTCTGGCATATCAAAGTCCATGCCAACTGCTGTTGTTTGTTGAGTTTCCTCCACCACAGGTGTGGGGCTCACTGGTTCCATATTGGGTGAAGGAATTTTGTCCAAGTTGACGAATTTGGTAGTCTGTGCGGATTCGTGTTCCATTCCCTGTGGATATTGTGGTGCTCTAAGGTTACTTCGAGGTTTTCTCCAGGCCTGGCTCGATGGACCTAGCTTGGGTGGTGCCATGGTGGTTATGATTGATCTTTTTCGATCTAGTTCTCTTTGTAACTATTGCTAAATCACTCTCTTTTCCATATACTCTCTCTCTCTGTGATTTATCAATTTCACAATAACCCTTTGGTTACTCGTGTGCCTTCCTTATATAGCGATTGGCATGAAAATTCTCAGAGAAGTTTCCCAAGATGTAGTTTAAATGAATTGGTGTTTCTTGCGTATGTGACATTGAATTACCTTGACATCGCCAATCTGTTTGATTAATGTGGGGTTGCTTCGAAATTTATTATCATTCAATTTTGATAGACGTCGTTAATTGGTGCTTTTTTTCCGTAACCACCATTTTTCTAATTTATTCCTTTTTCTGATTGTTGGTCATTTTTTCAGCACACTAAGTTTTCCAAGTGCACACTATGTTGTTTCATTAGTGTGTGTGGACATTTATTTTTTTCGCACTATATCTACTTTTAGTTGGGTTCTATCTTTTGATGTCTGGCGCGGTAACCCCTCTGTTTCTACACGTAGTCCTTTGTTGTCTGGTGCATTTTTTTTTAAAGTGCTAGGAGTTTGATTGTTGCTATATAGTTTCAATCGACTCCCATTGATCATTCCTCTGAGTTATGTTCCTCCCAAATCCTTGAACTGTACAAATCCCCCATCTGTGACAGTCTTTACTTCATATGGTCCCAACCAATGCATTCTGATTTTTTCTAGGTGTTGAAAATATTTACTGTCTTACCCCAAAACTATGTCTCCCTTCTTGAAACTTTTCCTTTTGATATATTATGCCAATATTTTTCCCTTTCATTATGTTCTTCTTGTTGAAACCCTGCTAGAATCATATCTTCTTCCATGAGAATAAGTTGACTTAGCCTTTCTTGTACTACGCCTCGCTCTGACAAGTTAGTAATTGTTGCTACGTGCAGACTAGGTACCAAAAATTCTAACATCACCACTTCTTCTTGTCCATACACCAATTTGAATGGTGTCTTCCCTGTCAAAATTTTACTTTTGGTCTTGTATGCCCATAGTACTACTGGTATCTTCAAGTCCCAGTCGTCCATGTTGACATTACAAATCTTTGTCACTGCATTTTCTAGTATCTTATTAAAGGCTTCCATTGTTCCATTTGCTTGAGGATGATATGGTGTAATCTCTTGATGATAGACATCAAAATCCTCGGTCATATCCTTAATAGTGTTGTTAATGAATTGATTTCCTTGGTCACCCATCAAAATCTTTGGACATCCAAATATAGTAATCACTTGCTCAAACAAGAAGTGTGTGGTTGTCTCTACGTTGCAATATTTCGCTAGTGTTGTTTTTTCCCATATTTTAATCACTTTGTCACAGTAATAATATACCTTTTTCCTGATCTCTTTGATGGTGGGTTAATTGGTCCCACAAAGTCTATTTACCATTTTTTGAATAACTTCAAGATTACTTGTGGCATTAGGGGCATCTTGTCCCATCTATTGGGTTTACCAACCCTCTAACATACATTACTTCTCTAGTAGTAATCCTTGGAATCTCTGTGAACAGTTGACCACCATAGTCCTCCGCACAATAACTCCTGCATGGTATCTTTGCATGAATAATTTCCTCTTGTTATTCCCTCATGGGCCTCTGCTAAATTCCTAGGTCTTTCATGTTATAGTACACATCTTCTCAAGATGTTTTCTGCATCAATCTGGTATAAGTGTCCTGCAATCAATTGATAGTCTACATCTCTGACTACTAGATTTTTATTTTTCACAGTGTTGAATTCTTGTGGCGCAGTCCCCGTACTCAAGTATTGAATGATGTCAGAAAAATAGTCATCAATTACTTGCACTGAAAATAGTTGTGCATCAGGGAAGTTGTCCTCTAGATTCGTAGGTTCATCTCCATTGGTTATCCTTGATAGGTGATCCGGTCCTACATTCAACTTCCATGGTTTTACTATCACTTCAAAGTAAAATTCCTGGAACAACAATAACCATCTACAAATTCTCCCCCCCCCAACACTGGATTATTGACTAGGTATTTGAGAGTTGAATGATCTGTAAACATCTTGAAATGTTTACCCAGTAAGTAATGTTTGAATTTCTGAAGTGCATATACCATAGCTAGGCCTTCTCTTTTTATAGTATTATAATTATGCTTCGACTCTAACAGTTTTCTGCTAGAAAACGTTATAGGATGGTCAAATTCCCTCATTCCTAGATACGCTAGAATAGCTCCAAGTGCTATAGTTGATGCATCTACATGCACATGGAATTTCTTTTCCTAATCTGAGAATACTAGTATTGGTGCGGTCACCATCTTCTCTTTTAGAGTGTACAATCCTCATTCCACTGAAACTTGTTATCTTTTCTCAACATTTTCTCCATTGGTGCATTGATCTGCGCATACCCTTTTATGAATTTATAGTAGTATCTTTTGTGTCTCAATGTTTCTCTTAATTGACATACTAATTTTGGTGGTGGTAGGTTAACAATTACTGCAATCTTGGTAGGATCTACTAGCAAGCCTTGTTTTCACACTATATGGACCAATAGTATCCCAAAGGGTGTTCCAAATATGCACATCTTAACGTTTAGTGATATTTTACATTTCCTTCATCTTTCTAACATCAGTGTTAACACCTCTACATGTTCTTTCAATAAACTGTAGACTGTCCAATCATCCAGATATACCTCTATAAACTGGTGGATGAATTCTTTGAATGCAGTTATGACTACTCTGGAAAATATTGTTGGTGCATTCTTTAGTCCAAAAGGCATGACTATGTACTGGTAGGACCCCCATTCTATGGAAAACGTGGTCTTGTACCTGTCTTCTAGAGCTATATTGATCTGATGGTAGCCTAAGAATCCTCATCTGTGAAAGGGGTAGGGAAAGGGTCATGTAGGCAAGAATCATTCAATTTCCTTAGGTCAACACATATCCTTATCCCTCCCTGCTTCTTATTCTCAACTACCATAGCGCTTACCCATTCGGATTCCTCCACTGGTTCGATGATTCTAGCCTCCAACATCTTATCAATTTTTTCTTTCACTTTTTTCTTATATATCGAGTTTAGTTTATAGGGTCTTTGTCTGATCAATCTTGCCTCAGGTCAGAGAGGTATATTCATTTCACCTAGCTCTCCCACTATGCCTTTCATTTCCATGAACATTGCTGGGAACATGTCATTGTACTCGTGCAATAGGTATGTTATGCTTTCTACTATTTGCTAATCTGAGTAGTCTCCAATGCTTTCCTTTTTTGGATTCTCAGATGTACCAATGTTGACTTTATTCACCTTGATCGACATAAAAAATACTTCTAATTCCATAGGTGGACCTTCCACCCCTATTTCACCTTCAACTTACGATATCTGAATGTTGCGAGGGTAATCTTCATCTGGTGCTTCTTCCTGCACATGGTAGCATGATAGTATTTCTTTTATTGCCTGTCGGTTCATCTATTGATCTTCTATCATAAGTTCAACTTCCGATTCTTTAATAAATATCACCTCTATGATTTTTTTGAGTGTTGAATCTATGTTGGGGTTCTCATGTTCAAATGAGAAAGTGACTGTAAGATTTTGTTGTGATACTGTCCATTTTTTAGTTCCTCTGTGCAATTCCTGGTCTATATACCAGTTTGTTGGAATCCCTTCTAATGTGTGAATGAAGTAAGGAGGCCATTCCTCTTGTGGTGTCATCCTCCACAATGTTTTTCACTTCTCCAAGTGTTCTTCTGGTGTCCCCTGTTCATAATATCTCTGCATTTGGTTTCTTCCCTCTTTTGTGCCAAATCTGATGCACAGTAACCCCTTAAATTGGTACTAATCCTTGATTATCTCTTTGTGTTCACCCCATCATCTTGCAGGTGTTGACTTGAGTGCTATATCTAGAGATAAAATCCTTTGTTTTTCTAACACTTCATCTTCGTATCTTGTTAATAATGCTTATAATCCATTCACCCCATGGAAGCTGGGATTTTCTCTTATCTCTGTACCTACCCATCTTACTACGCGGTTTATTCTTGCACATCTTGTTTTGGAGACTTAATGTAACCTCTACTGCCAAAATCTAACCCTATATTTGATTCTGACGTGCATGACATGATACTTATCCAACTAAGTACCCCATATGAAGTTGGATTCACATAATCTTCTTCTCACGCAGTTGTTTTGTACAACTGCTTAATTTCTTGCAGGTATAAAGAAGTGTGTTCTACAAACCTTTCCCCTTATGATGGGTCCAATGGCGAAATAAATATGTACTCTCCTAACTCGAATGTCATATTCCTCATTTTTAATTTGATTATGGACTGACTATCAAATTCCCAATCCAAGCCAAGCAATGTTGGATAAGGTGTTGTTCCATCCACTATCTCTATCACTTCGAAATTGGCTTTAGTGCGCACTCCATCCAGATCTATTGTCACCCCCTTTAGCCTTCCAATTGGTAGAACTCTGTGTTGATTTGCTAGTTTCAGTTGAACAAGTGAATATCCTAATGTGGGCTCTCCCATACATTTTCATGTCTTCTTGGGTAACACATTTACTTTGGATCCTAAATCTAGTATGATATCTCCCATGTTGAAATCTCAAATCTTGGCAGTCAATCTTAATTATCTTGTTGTTCTCCTCCTTGTATGCAAATGATTAACTGTTTTTTGTTCTAGTTTTCCCTCTACCTCTTTGCTACATCTTTCTAACATATTTTGTAACACTTTAACATATGATGGATCATTTAGTAGTTTAAAATAGGATTGCAGGAAATCCTTAATCGTACTTACTTGTCCTAGGGGTTGTGTTTGTTGGATCATGTTGTCATTGATGCCAATGGTTTGATTGATTGATGTCAAAGTATTGATTGATTTATGATTGATGTAATATAATATGTATTGTCCTTGATGAGAATGCATAGATGAAGATGGATCAATGAGTTGTCATTGATACATGATGAAGATGGATTGATGTGGTTTCATTGCTATATGATGAATTGTTGGAAAAATGTATAGATGACTCATTATTGTCTTATCATGATTGATAAGGTGCACAAATGGATGAACTCCAAAGTTGTCCCCTTATGGTGAAATTCCTCACGGGAAGGCACTTTGCGGATTGAGTTATCCTAGAAGAATGGTTGGAGGACCCATGCTCTCATTATTGTATTATGATGATTGATAAGGTGCACAAATGGATGAACTCCAAAGTGGTCCCCTTATGGTGAAATCCGTCACGGGAAGACGCTTTGCAGATTGAGTTATCCTAGAAGAATGGTTGGAGGAACCATGCTTGTATGTGGAATAACGAGATGAAGATCAAGGAAATTGTTGGTGAAACTATCCTAGATGGATAGTGCTTGTCATGC